>CAUYQV010051624.1:0-28524 GCA_963574575.1 Galagoides demidoff | reverse complement strand
AAGCAGTTCTCGATAATCACTTCTCAACAATTATTTGTTATTATTACAGTTTAACATTATAAAATTAACAAAAATAATACGAAACTCATATCCTGGTGAAATAGCCACATGGCAGCCGAAAACTGTATATTCCCCTACTGCTCTCCCGCCTGTTCGTGCATTCTTTCCAAAATTCGGGACTTTTTTAAAACGCTGAAGGACACAGACAAATTGTTGAAAATCAAGTCTGTCCCGCCAAAAGCGGGACGTCTTGTCACCCTACATTAGAAGCCCTGGGAAATAGTCCTCTACCACCCATCTATGGTTGATTATACTTGTAAAAGCTTACAGATTAAAACTAATCAAAAGCCAAAAACTCTTGAGTCAAAAAAAAAATTGTTTACCAAAAACCTCCAAATCTCTATGAGTAGTTAGTATATCTAAAGTATTATTTCTTTTAAATTAGAATAACAACAAATATAAACAAAAAAGCTTAGCCTATTCATTTTGCCAATGACCTTTTTCCCAATTTTTTTATTGGGATAAAAAAGATCAACAAACTTGACTACTTCATCATTTTTCAATGCATCCAGTTCATTCATAATATTTTGTGACTATCACCACCATCCAACTCTTTAACTCATTTCATTTTTAGTAAAGCTGAAACTCCATACTAATAAACAGAAACTCCCCAATGGTCCCTCTCTGCTCTTCCTGATAATCACCATTCAACTGTGAATCTCTATAATTTTGACTACTCTAATTATGTCATCTAAGCAGAAAAACACAGTGTTTGTCTATTATTGGCTTATTTCATTTAGTAAAATGTTCTCAAAATTTAAGCATGTTGCAGCGTATATCACAATTTCTTTACTTTTTTAAAGGTAAGTGTTCTTTTGAGATTAGAAGATTATTATCTTCCATCACATGTAAATAGCATATTTTGAATTTACAACTTTTTTTTTTTTTTTTGCAGTTTTTGGTCAGGGCTGGGTTTGAACCCACCACCTCTGGCATATGCCCTACTCCTATGAGCCACAGGCTCTGCCCCTAAATAGCATATTTTGTTTATCCATTCATCTGTTGACAGATACCGGAATTACTTCCATGTTTTAGTCACTGTGAAAAATGCTGTTATAAACATGAATGTGAAAACAACCCATTGAGAATCTGTCTTTAATTCTTTAGGCATATGCCTAGAAGTAGAACTGTTTGATCATATGGTGAATTCAAGCTTATTTTTTTTTTGGGGGGGGGGAACTGCCATATTGCTTTTCACAGTGGCTGTACCATTTTCATTTCATTTTCAATTTCATACAGCCATTGTTTTATGGCTGTATGATTTTCCACAGTGGCATTCCTATGGACAGTACACAGTTGCACAGTTTTCCCACAATCCTGCCAACAGTTGATGTTTTCTGGTTTTTTTTTTTATTCTAAAGATAAGAAGTGGATTTTCATTGTAGTTCTGATATTGATTTCCATAATTATTAGTGTTAACAAGTTCTTACAGGCCCCTGTGCGCATTGGTCCGTGGTGCTCTTTGTGGAAATGTATACTCAAGTATTTTGCACACAGAAGCCATTTTGTTTAGGAGCTTTAGGACTTCTCTACACATTGTGGATATTAATCCTTTATCAAATATATGACTTGAAAAGTTGTATTCCTTTCTGTGAAATCTTTTTAATAGTTGACACTGTCTTTCAATGTTCCTTTTAATTTTTTCTATTTCTGTTTTAATTTGTGTATTTTTTGTAGTTGTTGCCTATCCTTTTGCCATTATACTCAAGTAATCTTATCAATCCCTATGCCATCAAGCATTTTAAGACTTTGATCCCTTTTGAATTAATTTTTATGTATGGTATTAGATAACAGTTCAACTTCACGCTTTTAAATGTGGATATCCATTTTGCTTAGAATCCTTTATTGAGAAGATTGACTTTTTTCTCTCTTTCTCTTTTTAAAACTCACCATAGTATCATTGTTTGTATCTCTATATAGACCCCCCACACACACACATATATATAACACACACACCATGGAGTACCAATCAGCCTTAAAAAAATGAATAAAACGATGCTTTTCATAGCAATTTGGATAGAATTGGAAAACATTAACTTAAGCAAAGTATCTCAGGATGCTTTGGAAAAGCAAAACCACACGTACACTCTAATAATTGGGAGATAATTGTCGGGCAGACACAGGTGCAAAGTGCAAAGTGAGGCAAAGGTAACTGGAAATGAAGAAGGGCAGCAAGGGAGAGAGAGAGAAATACCTACTACCAAGTACAATGAACACTAGTCGGGAACACTAAAAGCCCTAACTTAAACAAAGTACCTGTGCAACAAAAACATTTGTTCTCCTTTAATATTTTACAATTAAAAAGTATATCTTTAGTCTTATAATCTTCTAAGGTAAAAACCCGGAAATTCAGATGTTAAAAATGCAGCACACTCACTTCCCATATATAATTTAGTAACTAACGGTATTTTGATACTCCAGCTTCCCACAGTCACACCTCACATGTCATTCCTGGATCTCATACTAACTATGTCTGTAATGCCTCATCTTTAGGAAGTTACTTTTAAATACAAGTGTGTGGGTATTTTCATTTTAATCAAAAACTTAATCCTCCTACCTTGGATACACAGAGAACCTTTCTTCCTGCCCTGAATAAAAGTGTGCACCAATTGGGTAAGATGCGTTTCATCCAATTTAGTGAAGCCAGAAATATATTGAGTCGTGTTTAGCTATTAAGCTGATTTGAGATTCCCAGAAGCAGGGTTGGCATTTTATTTATGCTTCCATTCTCAGCTCCTAATATAGCCCTGGCTCCTCATACGAAAACTTTCTCTTTTTTAAATGAAAAATCTTTATGTTTGTGATTCATGTCTTTTATCCATAATTAATTAAAACTTGTCTATACAGGTTATAAAAGTCCTCAGAGATATTGACATTATTTCTAAAGGTGTATAATGAGCAGGAGAAAAAAAATGATGGCGTATGCACACGGATTGCATATTTCCAAAACCCACAAAATTGACTTTTTGTCCTTTTCATAAACAGCAAAAGTTTCTTCAATAATTTTGCAAACTAATATAACTTAGAATAAAACCAGCAAGTCTATTTAAAGCACAAAGGTATCACTTCAGATCACAAAATCTGTAAAAATCATAGAAGAATAAAATAAATTATTTTCCTGCACAGTAAAGAAAAAATAGGGAAAACAATGTCTTAATTAACAAATTGCCATACAATAAAGAAAACAGGGAAGTCATCTATTACTTGTTCTTCAGAATCATTTATCTTTACTGGTATTATTTTAAATTTTCACTGGTCGTCTACCAAAATTTATAGCAGTATTCAAAACAACTCACCTTCAAGGAGGTGTTCTGAAATGATTGCTTAGAATTTACAATAAATACATTTCCAGCCTAATTTCTGGCACTCAGATTAAAAGTATCCGCTACAAACTCACCACAGTCACAGACTCACTGAGGCTCCAGGTGTCGATCTGATCATGAGTTCCTTCTCCAGTAAACCCTGCCTAGCAAGGCCCAGTTAATGGTCTCATCACTAGTCCCATTATTAGAGGACATTAGAGTCTCCTTCCTCAATGTCAAAGTTTGTGTCTCTTTAAAGTTTTATTTTCAGTATCCTCCTTGGACTATTGGCTACAATGCCAAGAAGCTTCAGGAAAAGCTTGCTAAAGTTTCTTGCATATGGAAAACAAGCTGCATGAATATTCATGACAGTCAATGCTCCCTTTATGCAGTCTGTGCTCTGCCAGTAACTTGTTCTTTCTTGGTATTTCAGAAGAACATTGTTTTATTTTGCGATTTTTGTTAATCCTGTTTCTCCTGTTGCAGACAGCTGATTCCCTGCGACTCTGTTTGTTTCTTTGTTTTTTACCTTTGTTAGCCATTTAAGAAAGCTGAGCTTAGTGTCTTCAGTGGGCCTAGAGGTAAAATTGCTAGCAAGCAGTTCTTAGTATCTTTCTCCCCTCTCCCTCTTTCTTTCCCTCTCTCTTTATCTCTCTTTTCCTGATTTTTGCCTCCTTTATCATTATTTTAATTATGACATGACGAGGCATGTGGCTGGCATAAAGGTAGAAGTGTGTACAATTTATTTTCAATAGGAGAAGACATAACTATGATATTAATGGCTTTCAAAACATTGTGCTTATTAACATTTTTCACAAAAAGGGAACTACATATGGAATTTAATTTCACTTAATAAAACACATAAAATTATTTTGAGGTACCTTGAAACAATGTCATGTTATTATATTACTTTTTTCTTAATTAACACATAAGAATGATAGTGCATACAATTTGTAAAAAAAAAAAAATTAACAATATATCATGTATGTTATTACGTTCTCCTGAAAACAGGTGGAATAAATTAGTAACATGTTAGGGGCTTTTTATGCTTACATATTTAAATAGGTTTGCATCTAATTGCATTCATAATTTTTTTCTGTATCCTTTTATATAACTTTTCTTATCTATAATTTTTAAAAGGAAATCAAAATTGCAACATTGCCATGTTATTAACAAGGTCAAATACATAATTAACATTTGTATAGCATACATCACTGTGTAATGAAGTTGTGTTAACACCACTTAAAAAGGATGTAGACTGCATAGACCCAAAGCTGACAGATGGGAGCACAGAATTTAAAAGCTTAAAATCTGCAAATGAAAGGTTTTGCTAAATGCCAATCTAATATTCAGTTCAATAATATGGTAGCAAATATTACAATTAGGTGCATATAGGAAATCAATTATTCTAATTTTCAACTTTCAAACATTAATGTAAAAATGGCATGCCGCCGATGAAAAGGTGTAATTTCTATCGCTTGTTGTTTTGATGTTAATTTGCAATTTTAGACTTTTTGATCCTTCCATTCCAGGATAAGTATTTTCCATAAATTAATGCAAATATTAGTTACTTAAGCTATCGATTGATATTTGTAAGGATAACGATAGAGAAAACATCTAAGAATTTTTACCTCTGAGATTTGAAACTGTAGATCTCTGAACATACTAAATTTATGAGCAAAAGAAAATCTACATAAAATTTAGGTGAGAAAGCAGGAATCGAAAGTAATTTTTCTGCTTAAAATATGTGTTTGAAAAGTGCCCAAATGGTACCATTGCTTGTTCTCTATCTTCTTCCCCAGTATGTGATGTAATTATACACTTAGATATCTGAATTTTATCTTTGATAACTCATATGCATCCCACATGCAAGCTCTACTTACAAATTACCCGGTGGTTCTTTCTCCTGCCCTTTTTTGTACATTCTATTACAAATACCTTCACACAATTTTCTTTTTTCCTTTTTCCTTTCATTTTCTCTTCTCTCTCTCTCTCTCTCTTTCCTTTCTTTCTTGAGACAAGATTTCACTCTTTTGCCAGGCTAGAGTGTAATGGCATCATCATAGCTGACTGCAACCTGGACTCAAGCAGATCCTCCTGCCTCAGCCTCGAAAGTAAAAGTAGCTAGGATTATAGACACGTGCTGCCATGCCTGGTTAATGTGTGTGTGCATGTGTGTGTGTGTAGCAGCCCATGTAGCCTATGGCTAAGAGGAGTGAGCATTATAAGAAATACCTGTAAGCTCAATAATGGAACACCTTGGAGAAAAGGGCCTGGAGAGGGATTTAGCTCTCCTAACAAGCATGAGAGCTCGAGAGATGAGAGCATTGGTGAATTGGCAGTCTCTACACCTGTGGTGTTGAGAGGCACAAGTTCAGCCTTATATTAGGCTGGGGGAGAAGGCAGTTGGGAGCATATGCATTCTATCATTCAGTCTATAACCAGAAGACATTAACAAATGGAAGAACATACCACGCTCATGGCTAGGGAGGATAAACATTGTGAAAGTATCTATAATTCTCAAAAAAATCTACAGATTCAATGTATTCTAACAATTTTACAAACAGTTTCCTTTAGCCTTTTTTAGAAATAAACAAACTGAGTTTTAGGGACTTTAAAAAGTTTAAGTTATTCAACTAACATAGGGCAAAGTATTTGAAAGCTCAAGCTCTGAACCAGTGAGGTTTTTGAATGCAAAGACTCTGTATCCCTTTAAGTTTGTTGCCTGATTCATGATTGCTGGTTAAAGGTTTGTTGAATGAATGAATGAGAGTATGTAGACTCTCTGTGCTGCACCCCCCATAGCTCCAGCCTTCAGAGAGTTTGTAATTTACCTAATGAGACATAAATAACACAAGAGAAGTTACTTAGTACTTCATTCAACATATATTTATTGAATATGCACTATGACTATGGTATAGACACTATTTGGCTCAATGGGAATGCAACAGTAAAGATACCCATAGAGAGATTAGATGTATAGAAAATAGATGAAGGCCGTATGGATAGCTATGCATAGATACACAGAGAAACCCTTGCCTGCATGAAGCTTACAATATAATAATAATAATACAAAAGGAATTGTATTGAATATTGCAAAGTGAACTTTCTAACATGGATAAGAAAGTAGGATAAGGGGAGGCAATAGAAAAGGTATAAGCAGCAAATGTTTATAGAATCCAAACTGCATCTCTCATCATGTTTTAAATATTTAATAAAATAAATTAAAAGGAACTTAACTATCCTGCTTTAACTTTTTTAGAAAGTTTTATAAATAGAAATTTGTTTTCTAACTATATCAAGTAAAATATGCCATTCAATTTTAAGATAGATTGTATTCATTGGGTCATTTTAAATTTTATTTTGCCTTAAATATCTGCAATCTATTTCACACATAATTGACATTTGATATTAAACGTACCTTCGAACGTTTTGATTCAGAGTGAGTACGCATGTAACTCAGGTCTATTAATGGTTTGACATTACTTTTGGAAAAACAGCATGGCATGTATGCAAGAAAGATTTAGAATTTAGATCTCTGCAAATTTTCGGGCTAATAAAAAAACAAAAGAATATAAAAATCCACGTCCAGATATTTTCTCTGCCTTCACAGTTTGATATCTCCTTTATTTAGAAGCTATAAGGGAAAAATATGACCTTAAAGTATCCTGAACATTTGGAACTTGTGATTTCAGGCGATGAGTAAGTCCAAAATTCTATCTCCTTGAAATTTGTTTCCAGAATGTTAACTGCAAAGCAAGTTATATATAGCAGTAAATGCATGCTTAATTTGTGCAGAAATCATGGTGTGATGAATACAATTAAGAGCCTCGGAGGGAATAATTATATTACTGCATAAAGCTGGTGGTTCTCAAATTGCTTGGTGCCTGGACTTTAAATTGGCCTGATTTCCTGTTGTGAAAGTCATCCATTGCAGCAACACAACGGCGGCAGGAACGGCACAGTTTCAAAGTCACACAGAAAGCGTATTCTTTCTGATCAATTGCCATACCGTCTTGTTTAAAGGCAAAAAAAAAAAAAAAATTGGCAACATGTATACCAAAGTTGATTAAACTGATGAATTAAAATGCACCAGATCAAGAACATGGTTATGTCTATTATTCAAAAGAGAGAGTTTTGTTTTTTAAAAGATTTACTAAATGGTTTATAATGGTAGGTTTTTACACACCTGCCCAAACTACATACAAAAATTAACTGAATTGTTTAAAGTTAATGACAAATCATTTCATGAAATTGATTACTAAGCCTCTATTACTGGTATCTTCAAGTAAACAGATGACAGTTTCGGTTTCCCTTCCTGGAACATAATCATTTATAGTAATATCTGAAAGTATCTGTTGTCCGATATGAAAACACCACATTACGTTGGAGTTTTGCCTGAGAAAGCATTATATAATCTTAAATAATTTCATACTTCTTAATTACTAGACAATAAATCATTTTTGTAATACTAAATATTTACAATTGATTTACATAATTTTTCTGTTTGGGACTTAAGGTAGCTATTTCTTATCCATGATATTAAACAATAAATAACAGATAACAATATGTAGCATAGGCATTTAGTCACTGACTACTAACAAGGTATTCTTGAAAAAGCTTAAGTTGGTAAGTAATTGGTGTTGGCAAGAGGGTAAAGGGATAAGGTAAGTATTTTCAGCCCAGAGAAACATGAAGAATTCAGAAAAAGTATGGAAAACCCATAGAACCCTTCTATCCTAGCAATGCTGTTATTTCCACAGGCCCCTGACAGCCATCACAAACCATTTATAATTCTCTTAACTACTCGTTACACACAGAGGTAAACTTGGAATCCCATAGGGCTTTGGAAAGTAGCGACTGATCTATTAGAGCTTGTAATAGTCACTAGGCTTTTAGCGGCAGTTCATGACCTACCAAAACTAATGAGAAGACTAGGACCTGAAGATGTTGTTTGCTTTACCAAATATTCCACTGCTGACATACGGCAGAACTGTAGCTAGGTACCTAACTCATAGGGATAGCATAATGCTAGTTCTCTTTCTAATTCTATAATATCCTTGCCAATAAGTGAAGTCTTCTATCCATTGAGGGTCATCCTCTATACATTGTCCTGCAATTTTCTCATTGGCTACTCCGTCTCATGCATGTTTTAATATAGTTTAGTAATAAATTCCTCATATACTATTTCTTTTTGTTTTTGTTTAACACTTTTATTCCCCCATTCAACAAACATTCTTTGTGAACATCATTATACACAATGTTAGATGCTGGGAGGATTCTATGAGTAATTTGTGGGCATTACTTTGAACCTAACTAAGAAAAAAATCAAGGTTATAGGTCTTGTCCTTATTAAACATCTAATCAATTTTGTTCTTATGCAAAGTGAAGAGATTATTTGCTACAAACCTGGTACTATCATAATTTTGTCCAGTGAAAAGCAGGAAATCGAATAAATGGGTAGACATAAGACTGTTGATTTAGGTTATCTAATTTGGGCTCTCTTTAGTGACTTTAAAACCCTAGAGTGTTTGCTAGTTAAACTGTTGATTTAACAGAAAGCGAACTATTCGGGGAATGTTCCACATGTGATATATTGTTTTCGTTCTTCTTTTTCCAATGTATTGTAAGCTCTGCCTCACTTTCATCTACTATATAAGCACACACAAATACAGGTAAACATGTACATAATCTATAATCCTGAAGTAAAGACACTATTGACCTATTTGGGGGGGATAATTGAAACAGCAGGAAGGTTAGGTTACAACCTAGAATCTGGTTGTAACAATTCTGTATTCACATTAGATTATCTTATCACTGATATAACACATTTCCCAAACTGTCTTCTCAATTTAGTGGTATAGCTCTCGACCAATAAATAAACTATGTGATTTATCTGTGGAGTTAAACCTTGGACCTATTCTTATTTATATTATTTGTCTAACCATTTCAGAGATAACATTTAGCTCCATTTATTCTTAGTTCTTTAAATTAAAAACCACGTAAATTAAAGGAGGAGCACCACTGTTGCTCAGCCGATAGTGTATTTTATAAGTTGAAAAATAACCATGACATTCGGCAAACAGAACTTGTATGTTTACTTCGAAAGTATCATTTTATCATTATAAAGTGCTATTATTATTCTTTTTTGATAATATGGACACTGGCATAGAAAAAGGAAAGAAAATTGATCTAGTAGAAAGAAATAAAAAATGCATCCTAGTATTCAGGAAACAACCTAAAAGTAATAGGAATTTAGCTAATCTCTCAAATGTAATGACACACATCTGTATTTGTATTTTTAAATACCAATGGTTTCTTTTTGTCAGTTAGCCCTTGTCTTTGGTCCTTCATAAAACAGATAGAAAAATACAAATGTTATATATTTATAATTATGTCAAAGAATAGTAACTCCTGGACAGAAAAAAAAAAATACTTAACCTTTGAATCAGTTCCAGCAATTTCTTAATGCCTGGAACATAATAGGCTATTAACAAGGATCTATTGGATCAAATTGTATTTTCAATACACAATCTCCTGAACTTCAAATTACCAACACCAGGTACATGTTATTAAGAAATTGAATCTTAAGTTTTCATTACCAAATTCTGAATTATATTTTTAAAATGAGTTGTAAATTATTCATGAAAGGATACAGCATTATAAACCAATCTCATACTTTTAGATGTACGGATAAATATTCCTGTGGAATATTATGACAAATTCTGCACAGTAAACTACAATTTTTAGTTTACACGATGTACTTTGCAAATGCGTATATCTGATCATATATACTTCATCCTTGTCCAAACAGAAGCACTCATCTAAAAAAATAAAGATTATAAATTCATTTCAGATAAACCAGCACATTATTCTGTGGGGGGGTCAATATTAACTTATGCCTTGACCATTTAATCTCTCAATGTTTCCCAATGGATAGTTTTTCTTCCTTATAGAAACTATTTATATAAGGATGAAACACAAGAGTTTCAAAGCCTATAAGTCTTACATCTTTCTATAAATGTTCAAGTGCAAAGAGCAAGAGCTGTTAAAGATTGGTGTATCCACAAGAAGTTACAGTGATCATGTGGCCTTTTTTTTTTTTTATTAAATCATAGCTGTGTGCATTAATACTGTCATGGTGTACAGTGGGCTATTTTTATATACAATTTGAAATATTTTCATCAAACTGGTTAACATAGCCTTCATGTCATTTTCTTAGTTATTGTGTTAAGGCATCCATATTCTTCATTTAGAAAGATTCACATATACCCTTATAAGATGCACCATAGGTGTGATCCCACCAATCACCCTCCCTCCACCCATCCTCCACCCTCCCTTCCCCTCCCTCTCCCCTTCCCCCATCACATGGTCTTAAAGAGAAGCCCTACTTGCTCCCAAGACAGAAATACAAAATCTGCCATTACAACCCTAGTAATGGGTAAATGTCTTCATGGATGTGATCACTGACACAGAGGAAGATTGAAAACAAGATCATATCTTGTTTAGAGTTTTTAAATTAATGCAAACTTATTAGAAATATTACTTTTATAAAATATAAAGTATTTTGGTAAAGACATGTTTTCCCTTTATGAAATGCTGCTTGCCTTCAGTCTTTCTGGATTGCAATTACAAGACCCAGATGCTGAGCTGAGAAAATTTTCTTTCCAGCAACAGCATCTGGCTCCTTGGCAGCCTCTGTTTGCCCTTGTGTTGGCTACATCATAATTGTCTTCAGGCTGTGAAATGGTTAGGATGCTGATGTGATATCTTATTCACTTAGATGGTATTTCTCTTAGCTTTCTTATTGTTATCCTCATGTGAAACATTTTTCACACTTCTAATCCTTTATGAATATAATGGATTGAGAACATAATTGATAGGTGATATAACATTAAATTTCATTTTGTCTACACATTTAAATTTTTTTGTCTACATAAGATGTGCCAGCTGGATGATGAGATAAATCAAACCATTTTTCCATTGTATTTGCCTTGTTTCTTATTCTTCTCTCTCTATAAATATGTGATTTTGATATTTTATCATTTTCCTCTTTCATATTATGACAAAATAACAATTATAATGATGCAGATAATAATTATACTACTAGTAACTATTATACAGAGTACATTGCTATAAACCAAAGACTATACCAAATTCTTTTATTTAACCTCATTTAATCCTTACAAGATATTACCATGTCTATTACATTCTTTGCATAAAAATTGGAAATAAATTTAAAAGATTTAAAACCAAATGCTGTTAAGAAGAAAGATAGTCATTATCAGAGGGAACATGTTAGAAATTGGCCCCAGAGCTGAATCCTTTAATTTTTTCAATATGCTAATTACACTGGTCACAGTGTGATAGTAGGTTCCTCCCTCACCTTATCATCAGGGCTCCCATGCACCATCATTAGTCTGTGGGGAACATCAGGCTCAGTGTGGTCAGCTGCCATTCCAGTAATAGGTGTTCCCTCTTCATTCTCTTATTCTGCTTGTACATCACTAAAAGCCAACTCACTCCTAAACTTCAAAGAAAACAGAAAGATTCTTGGAATGAAGAGATGTAGAAAAAATTCTCTTCTCTGCAGGTCTCTAATGGAACATTAACAGTAAAAATATGACCAGAATTCACTTTGTATTTACTACATGCCAAGCATCCTCCTGAGAACCTTACATGTATTCATTCATCCCATCCTTACAACACCTTGTGGCTTGAAGGAAAGCCCTATTTTGTAAATAAGTGAACTGAGACAGAGAATCGTTATGCTGAGACAGATAGTGAATAGTGGAGACGGATATTAATCAAGTCACCAGGCATTTGGAGCCCTCCCCTTGGCATACATACCACATCTCCTCCCTCATTTCCTAGTTTACCAGGAAAAGTACGTAAAACCTTGGCTGTAGGTAAGGGTAAAACTTCTTTTAACTTTCCTGATTCTCTGTAGTTCAGAGATAATTTATGGGGCTTCCTGTAGATTATTTTGGTTTTAAATATTACTATTTCCTAAATAGTGTCTTTTGAATATTTTTAGATTATAGAAAATGTATCAAATAGAAGTCGAATTTGTTTTCCTTCCATGCTGTCTCCTTCTAAATATATATGCACACATAGGTATATATACACACAAACATATACACACATATATATGGACACACAAGTGTAGAGGGAGAATTGTAATTCTGTTTGATATATGTTCTAAATGAGTCTTGTTTGTGAATATAAGTGTCTTTCCTAAAGATTTAATTCTCAAGAAATATTTTTTTAACTTGGTCTTAATTTTTTAAATTAATTTTTAATTAAAATCATAACTGTGTACATTTATGGGGTAGAATGTGATGATTTGATACACAGTGTGGAATGTTTAAATCAAACTGACTAACATAGCCATCACCTCCCTTACTTATTTTTTTGTGGTAAGACATTTGAAATTTACTCTTAGTTATTTCTAAATATACCCTTGTGTTGTACACATTAGGTGAGATCCCACCAAATACCTCTCTCCTCCCACCTTACCTCCTCCCCTTCCTCTCTCCCCTTCCTCCTCCCCCTCCCCCTTGCTAGACTATACTTGTGTTTTATCATTTATATGAGTGTATATGTGTTTATATATTGGTATCATAGTAGTATTGACTACATTAGATACTTTTTTCCCCCATTATTGAGATACTTTACTAAGAAGAATGTGTTCTGGGTGGCACCTGTGGCTCAAAGGAGTAGGGCACCAGCCCCATGTGCTGGAGGTGGCGGGTTCAAACCTAGCCCTGGCCAAAACCTGAAAAAAAAAAAAAAGATGTGTTCCAACTCCCTTAACTATTAATGACTTTGTGGTTTGGTTTAGAGATGCAACTATCAAGAGGTGACCAAGAAGTAATAAGAGAAAAAGTTTCCTGTGACACCTACAAAATGTTTAACTTATTTATGAACTCTGTTGCAGAGGCTATTAAATATTATTTATGCCTTTGCACTCCAGATACAAGATATTTTACTATACCACATTTTTATTTCCTAAAAAATAAGCTAAATTAACACTTCCTTTTGAAATATTAAGTAATTGAACACTTTTTCTTGGCTAGACTGTGTTGAATAATTGCCTTAGATATCCACTTAATTTTGAATAACTTTGACAGCCTTTTTTTCATGAGTTGTCTTAAATCTTAAAAAAAGTGAAAACCAATAACAACTGGCAAAACATATTTACAACACTTGACACAAAGCTAATACCTTCAATTTACAAAGAGCCTATACAAATTTGAAAGGAAAGAACAATTGAATCAATAAAAAAAAAAATCATATAAGAACTGGAACATGCAGTTTACAAAAAAGGATAAATGGCTCATAAATTTATGAAAAACTACTCATATGTATGTGAGCTGTGTGTATGTGTGTGCAAAATTTATAAACATATGTGTTCTACTCATTATGCTGTTATTAGGAATAGCCAAAACATGGAAATACAGAAGGAGTCTATGGAGAAATACTTAGAGCCTTAGATAAGTTATTGTACTCTTATAATGGAATACTCTGCGAACATTAGGCACACTGAGGACTTATATTTTAAAATAAGTAAAAAATAAAAGTCCTTAGCAGTGTCTATACTGTGCTCAAGTTGGTATTTAGAAAACAATTCCATGTTCCTCTTACATACACTTATTACAGCATGCAAACATTTTTTTCTAGAAGGTTAAAATACCCTAGTTTGTGATTTAAATTGAGATCCCATTATAACTTACTTTTCCTGAAAATACTGAAAAATTTTCAAAGAAAATTTTGAAAACTCTGTAAGTTAGCAGTAGTATAGGTGAAAGGTCTATATGCCTCTAGCCAAAAAAAGCTGTTTGAGAGAGGGCAGTGAAAAGATTTTGTGCAGGCATACTTGTGAGAAACTGAAGCAGAATCCCATATGGCCAGATTGGTTGTGGGCCTAAAAACCCCCTGACTTAAGGTCAGCCTGGTCAGTTGTGGGCAAAAAAAACCCCTGACTTAAGGCCCACATGGTAGTGGAGGTTTGCACACACACAAATTTCTGTATGTCCTAGAAATTTCTTTATGCCTTATTTAAAGATCAAAGTAACTGTGTCCAAATGGCAAGGTCAGTAGGACTGATTTTCCAACCGTCTCTTTCCTCCATAGCCTCAGGCTTTATCCGATAAGAACAAAGACATAATGGCTAACAACATGTTCTCCATTAAGTTAGGTTAAACCAGGTTATGTTGAAAGGGTTGTGCTAAAAGGTGTATGTGGGTGGATTATCAGATTATTAGGGAGGAGCAAGGTAGTCACAAGATGTTTAAATGGATTAATGAAGTCATTGATGTCCAATGCGCATGTGCAGAGGGAAGTCATTGACGTCCAGTGCACATGTGCAGGGGGAATGTAATGAATATTAGTGAGGTCATTGCTGCATAGCGCTCTTGCACAAAATTGACTATATAAACCAACAGTAAATAAAGAAGCTCGCCATTTTGCATAAATGAGCAGATGATCACCTTTATTTAAAATACAATTTCAATAAGCTTATTCTCTGCAATGTGGCTTTTCCTTGAGACCCTAATGGCAACACAGTAGTCAAAACCACTCTTTCTTCCAACATGAAGTTAACAAGTCGTTTCAGCTAATTTGTGTTTACTCGTAATGAAAATTTTAAAAATACCTAGCATTTTTGGAATATATGATAGGAATATATGATATCCAAATCCAGGGAAATCTTTAAGTCATGACACAGGCAAAATTTGTTATCAAATTGCTAATGACTTTGAGTAAGGAGAAATGCATCTAGGTCTGATTATATTTACTTTTTTACCATAAATGAGGCTGAATACATGAATCAGCAAATTCTCATTGTGAGCTGGTTTAGTACAGTTAAGTTTCACAAAGCAGAGGCATTTAACCCAGCATTCAAAGTGAGTAGGATTCAAATGGGTAGGGATGAGCAAAGAGAACAATCTCAGTACAAATAAAAATTTCCACACATGTTCAGAGTTTATAATTTAAAGGGTGTATTTTCTGAATAGAAGTTTTTGTTCATCAATGACATTGGAGAGAGAGAGAAATTAGAATATTGAAACGCAAGTAGATTAAAAAGGATCTGTGATGCTACTTGATCTTTGAATAATGATATTATAGAACTTTTAAAATGAATGAATTCAATCCTTTACTATTGAACAATAGGTAAAAGTAAGTTTGAAGAATGTGCAAATTTATCATGTTACAAATAATTTATATCTAAGAAAATTTTCAGCACTGTATTAATAGCCCATCTTTAGGTATAACGATTGTACAAAGAGGTTACTCATGAAATTACTGTTTATTTGAAGGTCTACTATGTGCTAAGCAGTGTTCTAGGACCTGAAGATTATAAGTGAAGCAGCCAAATTCGATGCCTTGTGAAATTTATATTTTAGAAAGAAGATGAGAGAAAATAAATAAACATTCATACAAAAATTCATGCAAGATGCTTTGGAAGGACTTAGGGAAAATCAAAGCAGGATAATGGAGAGAGAGAAAGTTCTTATGAGTGGATACTATTTTACATTAAGGAGTCAAATGTCTCACTAACAAGTTTGCACTAGATCAAAGAATTAAATGATGTGATGGAGCCAACAATGAAAATTCCTGGAGTGAGGATGATGAGGCAGAGGAATCTGCAAAGGCTGAGGTGGGGGGGTGGGGGGGGACATGTGGCACATTCAAGGACCAGTAAGAAAGCTATGGTGACTGGACCCAAGTGAAAGGGACTTGAAGATGTGTTCATAAAAATACCTCAAGCCCAGATCATGTATAATCTGGCAGGCCACAGATTCTGAATTATCCAAAGTCATATAAGTAGCTAATGGAATAACATAAAACCAGCATTTTTTATTTTCTCTGTGATTATTACATTAAATTAGCTGGCAAGCTTTATCTAAGCAGATATAAACTCAGTTATGTCAACTAGCATGTCATTTGTTTTGACCTGGATACCAGAAATCTTGGGGAAAAAAACTAATGTTTAAAAACCACTATTGGCTTATTTCTCTTGGTTAATATATTTCCTTCTTCTTTTTTTTTTTTTAACATGGGTTTGATTTTTTATTTTTCTTAGCAAGGTATTTATTTTATTATTGGAACCACCTGATCCATTCTGGAAAAACGTGAGGTATAAACAAGTTAATCTTTCAAGAGGAATGGCACTAGCAAAGGAAAGGAAATAAATATTAGGAATTTGTCTTTAAAGTAAAATTTCACTTGTGTGATGTTAAACGTTTCTCGTCAGTGTGTCTATGGGGATGTCCCATAAAAATTAAATGGAGATGCTTTGTGCAGCATCATGATTTACAGAGCACCTACTCATCCTGGAGGAATTCAGACATAATCATTGGCTGTGCTCAATTGATGGCCAAACACTGGACAAACATCATAACCACATCTGTACATGGTATGTGGTGGAGGAGGATGAGGGGCAAACGAACTTCTATTTTATCAAAACTGACGTCAGATTTTTAAAAACTAGGGTTAGTTCAGATAATCTTCCCATCAAAGCCTAAAGAGTTCATCCTAATTGTAAATTTGATGCCACGTCCAGCAAGACTTCTCTTCGCAGTAATCACTGCTATAATTCTATATTTTTCAAAGCTTTCTGCTAGAATATTAATATACCATTCTTCCTGTCCAGAAACCAAATGACTAAAAGCTGTTTGGGAGCAGGAACAAAATCAAATAAATAAATAAACAACAATGTTACGAAAATAACCCTTTGGACATACTAGCTTCTCAAGCATTTTTGGAAATGTTGATTATAATGATGATGCTCAGATTTCAGCCATTCTCAGTTCTGTCAAGAACAAAACATCCTTACAGCCCATCCCTTACCTGGGTCCCTACAATAACTACATAGATGGTCTCAGGTTTAGGCTTGCCTCCCATACACTTAATTTTTTCTCTCCCATTCTCAAACTAAGGATTGCTTCAAAGAAGCCTAAGTGAATCTCTTGGGTATAACATTGACATTTGTGAGTCTGTACAAATGTTAAAAAAACTAATAAAAATTTGAAAAACCTTAATGCAAATTTTGATCTTCTAGGAAGAAAGACAAAATACAAAAATGGGGAAATTATGTCTACATTTTAAGTCAACAGAGCCTACGTGTTTTCCTAGAGGCTCTAGTTTTCATGGCCAGTTTAGTAATCATGCAAAGTACTTAGTTAGAAGGAATGATTATCATATCGTCATAAGGATGTTAATAATACAAACAGCAAATTACAGCAATCTTTGTAATTATATGTACAGTCGCCATTAAAAATTTACATTCCTTGGTCTGATTACGCTCAGGATAAAAACTCCTTTCGAGAGAAAAATGCATCTCAAGCTAAAAATTAGTCTAACTAAATTAAAGAGAAATACTTTAATGACCTACAAGTTATATTTCATATTAAACATGCTTCACCATTGCGGTGCACAAGAAGAGAAACAATTTAGCTGCTAGGAGAGAAACAGATGGTGAAAAGTACCTGCTGACCAAACAGGAGCAGCAGGGTGGAATCAGGGTGGGTCAGCTCATCTGGAATGGATGCTTGCAATTGTCATTACACACATCAATTGTTTCTGATACTACTGGATGTCATGCAGTGCCCAAGGGCCGTATGGCTTTCCTTGAAACATTTAACATAGAACTGCTGAAATATAATTTCGGCCTCACATTTCGAAGCGACTGCTAAATCCCCACAATAAGAAATTAATGTTGCCAGCATTATATTATTTTAATTAAGCATCCTTCCCTTCTAGAAAACTACAGGAGTATTGTTTGATAGATTTCCAATTTCTCTGCTAATTTATAAAAGGAAAATGATACTGTATTATTGTTATAAAGTTAATCAAGACTTTAATGGGACAGTTATGTTACAATCAAGGATTTTTTATTATTTTTCTTACTATAATGTATGTGTTCAATGAGCTGATTATGCAGTGTGACAATAATTTCACTAATTGCAAAGTTATTACTGTACCTCTAATGGGAAGAAGTTTCCAGCTTCCTAAGTTACAGATTTCAACATGGAGATCAAGTGCCTATGGAAAATTAGCAAACAAAAAATATATTCAAAACCCCATTAAAATATTAATTAAGATTATATATTTATATCAGTATATCATTTTGTGTTCAGTTTTTGGTCATACAATGTAAATTTTGTTTTGCAAATATAATGATTTTGAGTGATTTATACAATTACAACTGTATCAAAGCAGTATTCTATGAAATGGGATAACTGACATTGGAATGCTATAGCTAAAAATATATAAAATCTATAGCAGATAACACAGAAAATCTGCCATATTTGTATGTCAGCAAACAATATATGTTAGACATTTCCATGAAAGCAAAATAAATTGGCAAGTTTTGTATTTTAGGTTTTTAATTTTATTTTCCACATATTTCAGATTTTAGAAATTGGTTAAAGTTTATTAATGGGGATTTAGTAGATAAAAATAAATCAAACTTAAGTAAAGTAGAAAGAGAATAGGAAATAGCTCACATTAATTTGCAGACAAAGACATGCTAATTCGGTTTTTGTTTCATATTTCACATTTGTTATTTTTTAATCTCCCCCGTCACTAAACATAGACTATAATTCCCGAAGAGTATAAAGTTTATCTGTTTTCTTCACAGTCTGGTATTTGGAAGATGCTCAATACATTTTTTTTTTAATGATAGTTGATTTTTGTTGTTGTTGCTTGGACAGGGCATCTTCCTGCTTCCTCAGTTAAAGTACAGCACAGCCACAAAGTCCTGGGCTCAATCAATCCTACCTCAGCTCTCCTGAGTACCTGGGCAAACAGGTATATGAAGGGCAGTTCTTATTTTAGTTATCAGATCCTAATATTGATGATATCACTTCCGTAATTTCAGATAAATATTCCCAATTAAAAATAAAATTGTTTTTAACTTCATTTATTATTTCAAAAAGCCATTCCCTTTATTAGCAAATGAAAAAGCAATACCGTGAAATCAAAAATACATAATTTATCAAATATTGTTTGTTGTGAATATGTTACTAAACCTGCTATTAATGAATTGCTGGATGATAAAAAGTACACGAGATGAAACTTCATTATATTTGTTTGTGGTGCTATTCTGAACCCATTGCTATGGCAATTTCTAAGTCGACATTATACAACCAATTTCTAAGTCTGTTTTATGCAACCATGTCCTGGCTCATGTCCCAGTTCACCCAGATATGGTCTCTATTTCAATGACTGCAGATCCTATCTTTAAGAAGTACATCAGTATGCTGTTTGGTCTTTGCTTGCCAAACACACAATATTTATACTTCCTTAAAAATCAGACATTAGTTATAATATTCTTGCATAGCACTACTCTATGGTGTTATATATACATTGCAACTTATTGAGTAATACAAGTAACTATGAAATAATTGTACAAACACTAATGATTGTGGGTGAAATATCATCACTCGTTTCATGGCTATATAACATGGACCTTTCTAACCATTATTTATACTTGATCTACTCTTGTTTCTTGCGCTTACATGGTGAGATAAGGTGTCTATTAACAATATTGCACTTTTTATTTATTTGTGCATTTTTATATTTGATATTTGTGTATATTTATGTATGCTACTACATTTTGCACAAATACAATTAAGACAGTTTTAATTGCCATTAAAGGGTTATACTTTTTAAAAACTTCTTACCTGTTGTTTGTTTTCCAATTCATTTGTAGGTTTAGTTTTTTTTTATAGCCCTAATATTAGTATTAGGAATACAGAGTACTCACTAAACATTTACAAAAACTGAGGTAGTAATTTACATAGAAAATCAATGCATTAAACTAGAAATCACAAGAAATATTAGAATTAAATAAAACCCCTGCTATTTGGAAACTAAACTAAAATTTAAGAATACTCCTAAATAAAAAAGATGTCAAGGCCTGAATAAAGAATATTCAGCAAATAACAATAAAAAAAATCATTATGTAGGCATACATCCAATATAAACAAAATAATGTTCAGATAGAACTATAATAACTTTATTAGAACCCATAAAAATATTTAACAATTGATTATGTTCAGGAAGTCCTGGATCTCTATCTAATGCCTAACCTCTAATTTAAATTATACATGATGCAATATTTAAGTATAAAAATTAAAGACTGCTGGGTATTCTGACAGTTTGGTAATGATTTTTGATATTTTACATGCATTTTATTCTCATGTATCCATAAAACATTTTATAGATGACAATATATAATATATACTAATGTTCTATGGCACACAAAAACTTGCATAATGCTGGTAGTCTATATATAGTTACATGAACAGGTGTCAGAGCTTTTAGTAAGTAAAAATGCCAACAGCTTTGAACCTATTAATTCCTACTTATTGAGATATTATCCAGCTGTTTGTCAATCTTAAATTAAAATCCACATTTCTTCAAAAATTAAATATATTCTAGCAGCTATAGTAAACTCTAATTGGGTTTTCATTATCCAATGTGACTATTAATTATGATATAATGCGGAATGCAGAACTTAGACCACATCTATAACATCATAATACAAGCCATCAATAAATATGATAATTTTACAAAAATAAATGTATATGAGCCCAAATGAAAGTGCTGTGAGGGATTTGTGTAAATTAAAGAATGGTACAGTTTTAATTTTTAAGGCTTTCCACATTATTAATACGAACATAGGAATTTCATAGTACTTCCCTTTTCTGAATATAAATAAATGGCTAAATGTATATTGTTTTAAGGATTTCCAGAGAAAACAGCCAAAAGTATATGGATAGGTAGATAGATAAATAGATGATAAGTTTACTATAAGGACATGCCTTACCTGATTATGGAAGCTGGAAAGTCCAAAGATTACAGGGTGACCCAGGAAGCTGGAGACACAGAAAAGTTGAAAAGCAGTTCAGGAAAAAGCAATGTTGCAGATGCAGTCCAAAGCTACCCGACAGAGAGTTTTCTCTTCCTCATGGGAGGTCTTTTTTGTTCTCTTAGACCTTTAACTGATTTTCTTTTTTTTTAAACAGGCCCAGGCCAAGTTCCAATCCACCAGCCCCAGTGTTTGTGGCCGGCACCCTAACCAGTGAGCTACGGGGGCCCGAGCCAGCCTTCAAATGACTTTACAAGGCCCATCATGTAGTGAACTTTACTCAAATTTAGTGATTTAGACTCGAATCTGCGTGTGTGTCCATGAGTACTGAAGTTTAACTTAAACTATAAAAAAGCAATCCATGTAACCTAAACATTTGTACCCCCATAATCTGAATATTTTTAATTGCTAGTAGAATAAAATAAATAAATAAATAAATAATATATAACTTAATCCCATCCCAAATAGCTTCATAGAAATACCCAGAATAATTTTTAATCAAAAACCCATGGCCCAGCGAATTTGACATGCAACGTGAACCATCAACCATCACAGCTACTGTTTTACCTGTGACGGAAAACATCTGTCCATTCCCTAAGTAACAGGTGAACACAGGTGAGACTTATCTGGAATGGACTCCCTGTGGAAGGTCAGGGCTGAGATGAAAAACTGATCTAGGTGGGCCAAGAATAGGAGGGTAATTTATGATGTAGAAAATAGGGGTTATGTTTAAATGAAGTTGAAAAACAGGATATGAGTATAAACATTTGTCAAAACCCTAAACTATGTCCAAATGCAAAGTAAGTTTTTACGGGAGAGGTGGAACAAAACGGTCAGAGGTACACACCTGGGTTGTCACAGCATGTTACACTACTTTGAATAGTAGAAATTCAGGAAGAACTTAATCACAGGGAAACCAGAGTAGATAATGGCCTTGAGGAAGAGGGGGGCTGATCCAAGAGCTAATTGTCACTACTGAGATAGTGGGTAACTGACCCGAATCTTGTTATTTTTTGTAAAAGAATTAACTCAAGAGTCTGAGGCATGACTCCATCAACCTGTGAAGATTATGTTTGACAAGTCAAAGATTGAGAGACTACCAGATCCTAAGTGACGATTCTCCTTTTCCCTCTGTTAATATGGGGAGGTTTCCATGAAAGAGGAAGAAGGTAACTGAGTCATAAATCAATGATATGGTAATCCACTTTATTCTCTATCTTTGAACTACCAGTAAACTCAGTGGTAAACGTCTTTTGATCTCATATGCTTTTCCTCCTTTTATATACTTCATATGATGGATTTCTTTTTCTTTCAGGAGTTTGATTCCCCACAGTTACCCAGTTAGAGGTTGTCATGAGTCCCATTTTCCTCTTTCTGTTTTCCTCATTCTCACAGACAACACTGATGCTGCGCTATTTTCCCAAAGATGTTATTGTAATAGACATTACACTGGTGAATTTGGCAACAACGATACAAACAGCAGAGTTGGGAGAAATGTGGCAGTTCCTACTCCATCTTTTGGCAGAGATACAGATCTTAGATTTACTATCCCCAAATGCCTCATCCCACTCATTTTTATTGTTTTTACAGCGCAGGAAGATGCTTTTGGTGTCCATAGGCCAAATTTTAACTTGCCATAACCTCTCTCTTAGAGATCTCCATGTTTGAATCTGCACTGATCCTTGGTGCTACTGCAAAAACTTTAATAAACTCCTAACTTAATAGGTCTTGAAATACAAGTTGCATACTGCAAATGTTTCCCTTTTCTTGTTCCTGCTTCAGTCTGGGCTTTAGGAATGTTTTCGGTGCCAAATCCGGTGCCTTTGGAGTCAGTCCCTAAAGACTTCTGAACTTTCTATCTTAGCTCTTTGAAGAAACGAGACAAAATTGGCAGGACTTAGTCCTCATCTTTGAAGCCTCAGGGAATGAGAGTACCAGTCTCCTCCCAGTGTTAGCTTTTGAAGTTCTTTTTTGTTTGTTTGTTATTGTTTAAATATTAAAGCTTTGGAATCAGAAGATGTATGTGGGATTCCTTATACTATAATTTTCTCAATAAATAATTTTAGAAAAAGTCTTTTAAATTTCTTAAATATCTGTTTCCTCACATGTAAGGTGAAACTATTTATTGCCTTGTGGTGATAGTGACCAAATAGCATCTTATAAATGGAAATATTTTGGAAGCTGCAAAGAAGGGTAGTTTAAGAAGAACATCTTAAGTACTAGCAACATCAATTCCATGATGATTTACATATAATTTAAACATATAAAAGAAGCAAAGATTTCCTGAATTAAGAGTAGTCATTGAATGATAAATTTCTGATTAATTGATTTAATAGTCACCTAGTTTCCCTTTGTATGTTCAATATTATATTTTTTTTAAAAAATTAAGAGAAATACAGTCATAAAAACCACTGGTTCATATCTGTTATTTCAAAGGAATTCATGAGGAATGTTACATATTTTTGAAAAGAGTGGTCGATAGGCACTCATGGGTGAATGCATCTCCTAATACACAAGAGCTATTCAAAAAGCTAGATTTATGTCTATAGCATGTCTATAGCATACCTCCAGAAGAGAAGAAAAGAAAAAGGCTGTGTGATTTATTTGTATATTATCTTGGGTATATTGAAAGAGAAACACTGAAAATCACAAAATACCTATGAATGAGCAATTTCTCATTTAGAGGTAGAGGCAGACATATGCGATCAATAATTGCAATATTTGATATAAATGTATTCAACCCACTTAGCACAGTATTAATTCCAAAATGGAATTGAAGTGACCTATCAGTTTCCAATCATCTCTAACATTGCTAGACTATATGCATAATATTATCTCATTTATTGTTACTCAGTCACTGTTCATTGCAGTTTCAAGATAATAAGATAAGGATTCAGTGATTCACTTCCTCAGACATTATGCCGTTGTAAACAGTTGGCTAACAAAGAAGTTGGGAAGGAAAGTCAGGTATCTAAAACGCAAAGTGCGTCCTTCATGACATAACACCAGACGCTTCAGAAACGAAGATTATCATGTTGTTTTTAGTTGGCCTTATTGGCTTGGCTAGTAGTAGTTTGGGGATGAAAACTGAGAAGTTCAATCTCTGAGAAGGATGGTTTTAAAGAAAAATCCTTCTTTCAAAGCATCTAATAGTTAGTGAAAATCCAAATTAAGATTTTAGAGCTAGAAAATTAAAAGCATGAACCATAGAGTCATTTCAGAAAATATCAAAGACTGGGGCTAATCTTGCTCTCAAAGCCTCTAATCTAACATTATCTTCTCTGAAGCTTAGTGAAGACAGGAAATAGTATTCAATTTTATCTTTACAAGAGACCAACATAGTTCTGTTTGTACAGTAGAAGCCAGCCGTATTAGGCAGGGTATTATATATAGTAGAAGCCAGATGTAAGATGTATTAAGCATCTGTACATTATGTGTAATAGAAGCCAGATGTATTAGACAGGGTTTTCTGGAGAAAAACACCAATAAAAGACAGTGAGAGAAGAGAGAAAAAGAGACAGAGGGAAAGAGAGGGAGGGAAAAGAAAAGAGAGAAGGGGAGAGAGAGAGATTGAGAGATTGTTTTATAATGAAAATTATGGAATCCAAGAAATCCCATAAACCTGTCATCAGCAAACTGGAGAATCAGAGAGCTGAAGACATAACTCAGTTTGAGTTTTAAGTCCCCTAAACCAACAGCACCTATATTAAAGGCAGAGGAGCATGAATGTCCCAGCTGAAATAGAGTAAATTTACCCCTACTCTGCCTTTTTGTTCTATTCTGGCTCTCAGTAGATTGGACCATGATCAGCCATGTTGGTAAGACAGATCCTCTTTACTCAGTCTATGAAACAAATATTAACATCTTTCAGAAACACCCTCACAGACACACCCAGAAATAATATGTTATCGCCTATCTGGGTACCTCTTAGCCTAATCAAGTTGACATATAACACTAAACATCACACAGATTAATCTATTTCTGAAATTATATTAAATTCAAACACAACAAAATCTCAGTTACCCAGCTCTATTCTTAACTTGAAATTAATGTTTCTGAAACACTTATAAAAATAAAATGCTTTAAAAACATGTTAAAGTATACTACATATACAAATATCTATCAATATATACAGATATAGCAATACATACAGACAGCATTAAACTTTTTAAATTATCACAAATTAAAAGCAAATAATCATAAATGGGAAATCTCTTTACTCAAGCAAAATAACAAAAAAGACATTGAATTTGAAGGAAATTCATGGAGTCAGATAAAATGCAAGTGGTTACTTATGTTTATAAATTTAAGTGCTGCGAATTACAGACAGTATATGATAATTTTGACAATTCATAGGTCTCAAAAATATGAAAACTTTTGGTGCCAAATAAATAGCTACTGCTATAATGTAATTTAGGAAATACTAAGAATGCAGTATATTTCTTTATTTTATTGTTTTAGGATTCACTAAGGGTAGAAAGAATTTGGTTACACTGATTGCATTTATTAGATAAAGTCCTTTTTATAATTGTGTCCTGCCTCCAAGAGAATGCAGTATATTTCAATAATTATCTATTTGGCATCTTTCAGTGCAAACACTAGATTAGGTAATAAGGAAAACCTATAATTTTAAGATTTCTTCTATCTTAGGTTAATAAGAAGAAATTGTGAAAAATCTATAGACTCCATGCATTTTAAATGCAAAGCCATAACTAACTAGAGAGCACAGAAAAAAAAGAACCAATATCTTTGTCATTTGGGATGTGGACTTTGCAAAAGCTATCTATGAGGAAGTGACGTTGAGTTGGATTCTGCTGGAGGAACATGGGGCACCTCACAGTGAGGAGGAACTCCCAAAGGGGAACATTATTTGATCAGGAGTAGACATTGAGAGTGCAAACATATTTAAGCAATGCTGTGCTGCTAGTTCTATAGTGTGTGTGTGAGAGACAGAAGAGTTCAAAACAAAGAAATCTTTGTGTAGCACGTTAACGATCTTGGATTTTATTCTCAATGCAATAAGAAATTCCTAGTAAGATTTCTACAAAGAAAATCATGTGATTAGATTTGCATTTCAGAAAGAGACCTGGCAGAGACAGGCTAGTCGGATGCCAAATATAGTGAAGTATTGAGTCTGCCAATCTGGGTCCTTTGACTGACTGGAGTTTTTCCACTCCCTCACATCATAAATTGGATTTTATGTGATTAGGAAATAAACTTTTATTATGTTAAGCCATTGAAATTTGGGAATTTATCTGTTACAATACTACTACGACTTCCCTGAGTAACAGGTAACGGTATCTTGAAGTTGAGGGGTACTTCAGAAAAAATCTGAACACATGACATGAACTTGGTTGGTAAGTGATTATTAGTAAGAAAAGAAAAGCTGGTTTAAGAATAGTTTAGTTTGAAAACAAAATAAAAGAACAATGAGGTCCAGATTTGTGGAGCTTTGCTGGATTAAGAAAACAATAAATGCCACCATATCCTTAATGGTAAATAAATAAGTAAAGCCAAGAAAGATTGTTAAGAAAAAAAGACCCTGGCAGCAAAGTTCTGATTAAGCATTTAAATTTTCCAATCAAGAATATCATCAAAGATAGCCTAAAGGCTACCAATATTAAGAGGTGGGGCTAAAGAAACAAAGAAATAATCAGGTTCAAGGATTATGTCTAGGAAATAATTTTGGATTTGCTTCCTCAGTATTAGAGAAAAGTGCATTATCAATGAAACTAGTAACTCACATTAAAAATCTTTGAGTGATCTCAAATTTGCCCTGGCAAGAAGCTATCAAAAAAATGGCTAACGGGTGGCAATTGAGAGGGCGGAGCAAGAGACAGCTTCTTTGTAACTGGGTGTAGTGAGATTGGAGAGAAAGACTCCAGGCATCTCTGGCTTACGGGCTTTGCCCAGAAACATCCTTTTGAGGGCACAAGGAGGTAACAGAGGCTTCAGGACCCCAAAAGGAGGACAAAAGCAGTGGAGAAGTGGCAATTGTTTGCGTCTGGGCAGAGGCGGGCTGGCTGGCTGTGGTGGTTGCAGCAGCAGTGAGAGTTTGCAGACAGGGAAGGCCTTCCCTATGGATAGCTGTTTTGTTTTGTTTTGTTTTTGGACTTGGGCACTTGGTTGAGTTGCTGTGGGAGAGCTTGGGAGAGCAAGCAAATGACAGTGAATAGCACCCAGAGGCTTGGGGCTGAGCTACTGGGGCAAAGCGGCCCTTTCATTGTTCAGCTGCAGGCGGGGCATAGCCATTGTGAGACAGCTGCCTGGCAGACTTGGCCCTAAGGGTCCTAGACACAGGATGGTTCTGGAGTGCCTGATAAGAGGGCAGCCACATCTGGAGAGATCTGAGTGATACACACTTTCCTGGAAAAGCCAGTGCTTAGCCAAGGAACAAGGTTTGGAAAGGTCAAGATGTGTTTAATTAGTCTGATGAGAAGAGAGTCAGGCTCCCAACTCTGTGGGGTTTGAGGGCAAAGAAGTCAGCAGAGTGGGCGGAGCCTGTGGGTCAAAGGAGTAGGGCGCCGACCCCATATACTGGAGGTGACAGGTTCAAACCTGGCCCCAGCCAAAAACTACAAAAAAAAAAAAAAGTCAGCAGAGGCTTCTAGTGTCCATCTTATACAGCTGTATCAGTGTTGTGATTAACATCACATACCCCAGAAGGTCACCTGTTGTGATTGCCCAGGCAATATTCAGCAAGACAGCAAGATATATTTTTTATATATATATATATCATATCTATCATCTCTCTATATATCTTGCTGAATAAAAAAAACTATATCTTTATCTATCTATCTATTTATAATCTATCTACCTATCTATATAGTTTTTTAATAGCCAAGAAGAAGTGAGAGAGAGGAGAGGGAAGGAGAGGGTTGAGGATGGGTGGAGGGAGAGCAATTGGTGGGACCACACCTACAGTGCATCTTACAAGGGTACACGTGAAATTTACTAGGTGTAGAATATAAATGTCTAAACACAATAACTAAGAAAATGCCCTGAAGGCTATGTTGACCAGTTTGATGAAAGAATTTCAGATTGTGTGTAAAATTAGCACACTGTATCCCATGATTGCATTAATGTACACAGCTATTATTTAATTTAAAAAAAGAAAAAGAAAAAAAAACTAAAAAAAATTTTTTTTCAACTTTTTCTCCCTAGATTTTTCTTTTACTTTTTTTCTTCATTTTTTTTTTTTTGTGTAAATATAATGGTTCATTGTTGCCTTCTTTAATAACAAGAGCTTCATTTTTGCTAATTTTTCTACCCCTGTTATTT
>CAUYQV010051618.1:0-12368 GCA_963574575.1 Galagoides demidoff | reverse complement strand
TGGCCAGCTCTTCTTGGTTCTTCCGAGCCACTCGTCATACTGGGCCTGCATGTCTGCCATGATCCTGCTCAGGTCCTGGGATGTGGGAGCATCTACCTCCACAGTCAACCCAGAGCTGGCAATCTGGGCTTGTAGGACTTTGACTTCCTCCTCGTGGTTCTTCTTCATGAACAGCAGCTCCTCCTTGAGAGCCTCGATCTCTGAGTCCAGCTGCAGTCGAGTGACAGTGATGTCATCAATGACCTTGCGGAGCCCATGGATGTCGCTCTCCACAGACTGGTGCATGGCCAATTCTGTCTCATACTTGACTCTAAAGTCATCAGGAGCAAGACGGGCTTTGTCAATCTGCAGAACAATGCAGGCATTGTCCACAGAATTGGCAAAGATCTGAGCCCTCAGGTCGTCAATGCTCTTGAAATAACGCGCCCAGTCTCTGACCTGGGGTCCCTTCTTCTCCAGGTGTTCCCAGATTTTGCTTGCCAGCCTCCGATTATCGGTCTCCAGGTTCCTCACTCTGTCCAGGTAGGAGGTCAGGTGGTCATTCAGTTCTTGCATGGTCTCCTTCTCCGTCTGGATTCCCCCTATTCCCGCCAGCCCCGCGGCCATCCCCATGGCCAGGCCCCCGGACCCCCAGCAGCCCCAGAAACTGGTGGAGCAGGACATGGAGATCCTGGAGCCTGAGCCCCCAGGGCCTGCATAGACGCTGCTGCGCTGCTCGCGGCCAGATACTGTAGCTGGGCGCCTGGACTGAGCCCAGGGACCGGTAATTGCTGGAGAAGGTGGTGGAACGAATAGTAAAGGACATGATGTCAGAAGAGGAGAGGACAAGACTCGGGAGAGCTGGGTCCTACTAAGTTTTTAAAAAAATAAACCTTCAGTTTATTACAAGTGTGAACTAAAACAAAATCCTAAGTCCTACACCAAATAAAGAGACTCTTGACTAAGGAGATCCCAGAAAAACCTTAAAACTTAGTTGTTACCCATGAGGAGAAGGGAGGTCTGACATGCCTCATTGGGTCCTCTGGCTTTT
Source organism: Galagoides demidoff (assembly GCA_963574575.1). Lineage (NCBI taxonomy): Eukaryota > Metazoa > Chordata > Mammalia > Primates > Galagidae > Galagoides > Galagoides demidoff. The sequence goes on along the minus strand of CAUYQV010051618.1, from coordinate 11,338 downwards.
AGAATTTGATTACCCACAGGCCATCAGTTTACTTAACAGATCTCCAGAGTCTGGCAGTATAGGTCTGACGGCTTGTCTCTGATTAACAAATGTCTTTATCTGAACTTAAAACATTCCAAACCTTTACACAAAACTTCATTTCTTTAAACAATTACAAATCAAAGAATCTCTGAACCTTCCTATAACCTATACCCTCTCTCATTCAAGCTGTCCTGCCTTTCAAACCAAACCAATGTACAGATTCCATGTATTGGTTTATGATCTTATGTGTAATTTCTCCATTAATGTAGAGCATCAGACTGTAACCTGGCCGCTATGGGCACATTTTCTTAGGACCTCTTGAGTCCATCTGCTCTTGGTCACACACATTTGGCTGTTTGGAATGAACCTCTTTAAGTTATTTTTCATAGTTTGTGTTTTTTCCATTAACAGAAGAAAAACCACTACACAACAGGGTTTGGAAAGCTTCTGGGCTGGTAAACACATTGAGATGATAAAGATGGTGTGCCTGGAGGACATAAAGCTCTGTGCACCCCCATCCCTGCTCCTGTGCATCCCCCCCAGCTGTTCCTGAGTTGTACCCTTTATAATAAACTGGTAATAGTAACTAAAATGTTTCACTGAGTTCTGTGAGCTCTTATAGAAAATTGTCTTATTTAAGGAGGGCATCCATCATGGGAACTCCCGATTTATAGCCAGTGGGTCAAAAGTCGAGGTAGAAACCTGGGACTTGTGATCAGCACCTGAAGTGAGGGCGGTCCTGTGGGACTAAGACCTTAACCTGTGGGGTCTGCACTAACGCCAGGATAGTCAGTGTCAAAACTGACACCTAGGTCTTGCACCACTTGTGTAGGGATTCTCCTCATGCCAATCAATTCTCCAATTCTCTGGAAATGTTATGTATGTAAAGAGAAACAGTTTTTCCTTTTACAGCCTGTGTGTTGATTAGGAATTTACCTTCTACACATTTCTTATCTTTTTAGAATACAGAGAGAAAAGGGAAGGGCTGAATTTGCAAAATGTAGAACATAATAAATTTTAATTACAACAGGTAACGCACCGAACTTGTTCTGCTATCTAGTCGAAAAAGACCTCCTCTTTCCACTATAAATTTGGCTGAGAGACAAGGACAAAATAATTACATATTCACCTCCATCTTTCAATAAAGGCAGAAAGAGCTTTCCATTTCAAATTTGTTTTGTTTTGTACCACATGTGGGTTAATTAGATAAAACCATGTCATGTGCCAGATTCAATCAGCCTGAAAATAATCAGAAAACTGGGTTTGGCTTTGTTTATGCTGTTTTGGCTCAGATAGACAAAAGCACAAAATGTAAATTGGCTCCCGAAAGCAACATATGTGCATGGGTGCCAGCTTTTCTTCCATGGGATTATCTCGGGCTGGCACCTGAGCTGCAGAGGCTGCTCTGGGTGACCATCAGACAAATCTACACGACGTAGATACCCATTTTTCTCCATTAGACAGTGGGCTCCCCCCATGAAAGTCCTTACTTCACTGCCTTTGCATAGGCCAAAACTAGCCTGCCAACTATTTATTGGCTGTCAGTCAACTGAAAAATACATGTCGAAGATAAAAAACATGACCCCCTGCTTTTTTGTTTGGATTATCCCCTATGACGTCTTTTAAGTTCATTTCTTGTTTTTTTATTTCTTGTATGATTAGAAATCAAGCCACACTCAATACATGCAGTTCCTTGTTGTAGATATTTTAGTAAAATATTATTAAGAAAAAGAAAGTGGAGCATTTCAGTGTCTTCCTACTTTAAGGTGGTATCTGAAGTGTTCCAAGAGATAAATATTTTAGCAAATACCCAAGCAGAATCATAGTCATTTTAAGAACCTAATTATCTAACTGATAAGATCCAAATGAGTTAGTTTTTCCTTTTTTTTCTTGCTATATCAACTGACATCAATACACAGGGAATAACCCTTGTACTTAAAAAATTTTTTTGTCTAGCATATTCTAGAATGTGGAATGGGCAGTGATCACCATCTCTCTACTATGGATGAAACTCCTTTTGTTCACGCCACCAGTGACCACCTACTTAGCAAATCCAGGGCAAATGTTTTATCCCTATTCATCTGTGAATACTTGGCAATCCTCACTGTTTTCTCCTTTTTGAAACTTTCTTGGTTTCCATGACCTTTTCTCTCTAGTTTCTTCTATCTTTTTGGCTTCTTAGTTGTGTTTTTGTCACCCTCTTCTCTCTGCCCCCACTGTTCATTAACCCACTCCTAAGATAATGACATTAAACTACTAATGAGGGAGCAGCACTTATGACCTCAGCATCTCTTGTTAGGCTCCACCTCCCAGCACTGCTGGATTGGAGATTAAGATTCAACATGAGTTTTGGAGAGGACATTCAAACTGTAGTGCTATGTGTGGACGTTGGATCCTGACATGAACAAACCAGCCATTAAAAAGTTGTCTGTAGTAATCAAGGACATTTGGATATTAGCTAGATAGTAGATTACATAAAAGGTTATCAATAATTTTTGTTAGATATCCCAATGGTGTGCCTATGTCAGAAAAATGGTTCATATTTATCAGGAATGCATGCTGAAATATTCAGAGTGAAATGTCTTGATTTGTCTTAAATTGCTTCATCAGAAAAAGGAAAATAGATAAAAATAGTGACAGAATTTTTTTTTTTTTTGAGACAGAGTCTTTTCTGTTGCCTGAACTGGAGTGCCAAAGTCTCAGCTAGTTCACAGCAGGGTCAAACTTGTGGACTCTAGTGATCCTCCTGTCTCAGCCTCCTTGTAGCTGGAACTACAGATGTGGGCTACCACGTCCAGCTAACTTTTCTATTTTTAGTAGAGACTGGGTCTCTCTTCATTCAGGCTGGTCTTAAATTGTTGACCTCAAGTGGTCATCCCACCTCAGCCTCACATTCTGTTAGGATTATAGGTGTGAGCCACCATGCCCAGCCAAACTGTGGTGAAATTTTGACAATTTTTAAATCTTGATTTTAAGGATTTGAGAGTTCATTATACTATTCCTTATACTAGTGAAATATTTACAATTTTAAATACAGAATTTAAAAAAATAAATTTTTAGTCTAATAACTAAAATGTTCAAAAATGAAGTAGAATTCAAATAACATTATCAAAGATCCACTTTATTTCTTATTTACTCCAGGCTTCATCCTACGGCCATCTTTTCTTTCATTTTTTTTTTTCCTTTTTTTTCTTTATTTATATTTTTTGAGATGAGGTCTCACCCAGGCTTAAGTGCAGTGGTGTTATCATAGCTTGTTACAACCTTAAACTCCTGGACTTAAGCAATCCTCCTGCCTCGGCCTCCCAAGTAAATGCTTGTACAGATGTGTACCACCATGCTTGGTTAATTTTTACATTTTTTGTAGAGATGGAGATCTCACTCTGTTGTCCAGATTGGTCTCAAACTTTTGGCCTTAAGTGATCTTCCTCTGTAGGTCTTCCAAAATGCCTGGGTTAAAGGTATGAGCCACTGTACCTGGCCCTAAGACCATCTTTTCTAATGGTAGGGAGACAGTATATCATGGTGTGCTAGACAATCCCAGTTACATCTATTATCCTAATTATTTATGGCACTATCTCTCTTTCAAATGTGACCTTGTTTGGGATGATAAATTAAATGGTCACCCTAGTTTATGGTTGTCAAATGACTGCCAACCATGATTAGGGCTTCATGCTTCTCTGTTCATGTCTAGCTGAAAAGAGAAGATGGTGCTTTCTTAAAAGTACCCAGCAATCCTTTCCTATAAGCCCAGCATCCCAGAGGGCAAAATGAACACGAATCATGGCTAGAGTAAAGAATGAGAAGGGGTGAAGGGCAGGCTTCCCTTTCATCCTCTGAAAGTTCAGTGAAAAAGCAGCTCACAAATGGCACAGATTAATTGGAGAAAAGGCATACAAATTTATTTACCATGAATGCAGAAGGAACCAGAGAGTGATTACTTACCCCTAAGGGTTTCAGGAGCTTAAATATCATCCTGAAAAATAGGTTATGGGAGAGAGGAGAAAAGGAATTCTGGTGAGGGGATTACCAGGGAGAATGAATGGAGATGGAGCAGGGAAGAGAGATTAACTTGTAAATTATCTTGAGAAGGTCTGGTGTGGTGACATTCGTGGCCTTACAGGGAAGGAAAGAAAAACCAATTATTCCTTTTGGTGGGTCTGGAGCTTAGGAAGATAAAGGAACTTCAATTTCTTGCAGTGCTTTAAGAGAGAAGGTGGAGGGGAGAATGTCCGAAAGCTGGTAAGTCTTCTTTAGTTTAGCATAACAAGGTGGCATATTTGGGGGTTTCAGTTTTTGAGTCCCAACAGATGCATTGGTAATCAGGGCCCACTCTGACAGTAGGGGATGGAGTTGATGGGTCCATGTTGGGAGGGTTCGAGAGGGATTAAATATGGAGAAGAAACCGATAAAGGTCACTCTACTCCTCCTTGCCACATCCACTGTCCCTGCACCTGTTTAGGCTCAGCATCTCTTACTCAGACTATTGCAGTAAACTTGATAATCTCTCTCCTTTCATATTGTTCTATCACTGCCACCAAAGAGATCTTCCTAGCATACAGATCAGATCATGTCACTGCCAGATTTAGTGATGTCCTGCCTTCACCCATAACATAAATCTTAAATGCCTTTGGTTATTATATAAAGCTGTTCAATATGGCCCTTGTCTGGTTATCTGTCCACCCTCATCCATCTCCTTTCTCTTCTTTATATTAATACTCTTGGTGTTAACAAAACTGAGTAACTTCTAGTACTGCTCACATACAGTGCTTTCTCATATTTTGCATCCATAAGCCTGCCTCAGTCTTATCAAACATCATTCTGATCAATTTATGTTTCTTTTGTCATCTTAAGTGCTATCTTCTGTGACTCCCTCCTTGAACATTTCAGGTCTTTCTCCTCTGTGCCCACCATGCTATGTCATAGGGTAAAGCCTCTTTTGGGAACAGCCTCATATACTGATTGGTGGGTTAAGTGAAAAAACAATTAAATTTGAGATCTTAATAATACATACTTTAAACATTGTTTAACATCATATATACTGGTGCAGTAACTTATACCTGTAGTCCTAGTCACTCAGGAAGCTGGGGTAGGAGCATTGCTAGAGCCCAGGAATCTAAGGCTGCAGTAAGCTAAGATTGTGCCGTTGCACTCTGGCCTGGACAACAGAGCAAGACTCTATCCTTAAAACAAAACAAAACAAAAAAACAAAAACAAGCACATTTCTAAAACATTTTCTTACTGAGATGTTTCTAAGATGTATTACCAATACCATCTGCCTTTCTTTTCCAAAGTCTATTGAATATAATCTGTCTTTCAAGTGGCATAACTAATAAAAATAGGCCAATGAAAATTTAATGTGGCCTCCCATTTGGTTTTGACAAAAAGCATTTTTTTTTCATTCTCCTGGAGGCTAGAAAAGTAGAGTTGAGATTCTGGTGTGAAGAGAATAGCATTTCATTGCTCTTAATTTCCATCCCTTGCGGGTGAGAGTGAATTTACCAAAGAACCAAAGGTTGGAACTGAGTAATCTTGGTGGATAAGATTTTTCCTTAAAACTAGGTAGGAGCAGATGGCTGAGGCAGGCGGTAGCCAACCCTACAAACAGCCAACCATTTGTTCTCAACAGGTTGGAGTCTGAGCTGAGATGTAACCCTCTTGAGTGTGTGTTCTCTCCACTTTCCTATCCTCTGCTCTGCTCTGCTCGGTTCTTCTTTCCTCCCCCCTTTTCCTGGTATCTGCTCTGAAAGCTTTCCTTCAGTTCTTGGGCAGGGCCACTAGAGGCCCCAAAAGGAGCTGCCCTTAACCTGGGTATTGCTCTAAATGCTCAGTTGCTCCAGGCTAGCAGCCTGTTACTGCTGGCGCCCAGCTGCTAGGGGACACTAATCTCCAAAGAATCGGAGACATTATTTCTTTGCTTGACACTGTAGGTCCAATGCCTAGCATTCTGCCTCATACTTAAATTGCCCAACAAATAATTATTGAATAAATGAATGCATGGATGAATGAATGACCTGTAGGTTCCCATCCAATATATTTGCTTAGTTCACTCATGTCCTTCATAGCTATGGATCAATTTAATGAAAATTAATTTCGGGGGGGGGGCGCCTGTGGCTCAAAGGAGTAGGGCGCCGGCTCCATATGCCGGAGGTGGTGGGTTCAAACCCAGCCCCGGCCAAAACCTGCAAAAAAAAGAAAATTAATTTCTGTAATAATATCATATCTCTAAAGAGTCTTGGAGTGTTTTTTACTCAATCCTACAGGCCACCCTTTTCATTTCTTTGTGTTTGTTTCTATTTGAAATTTCTGGACCTCTTCCTCTTCCTTTTAAAAATTCTTTTACCTATTCTTTACTAGCCATCTCAGTCCTAAGCCTCCACCAAACCTTTTTTGATGACCTCTGTTAAAAGTGGGCATTCCCTCCTGTAAACTCCAGTAGCACTGCGGTTGTAACTCTCCTCTTAAGTGCACTGCACAAATTGCTTCCATAACCTTTCTTTTTCCTTTTTTCATTTTATCCTTAACTTTCCTGAGTCAGAATGATGGACAAATGTTACTCCCCTTTCACAGATAAAAAGAGATTCAGAGAGGTTAATAAGCATGTTCAGGACAGGAGCCCAGAAAATGATGGAGGGACACTAAAACTGAGACCTTCCTCCCAGTACAGTTCCTTTTATACTGCCACACAGTGACTGAGATCATGACCATGTTCTGCTGTATATTATCACTGTCAATGTGATTTTCCCTACCAGGTTATAAATTCCTACAAGACCTAATGTCTTAGGCATGCTAATGATATTAAGTGAATAAATTAGTAAACGTTCACAACTTTAAGTTCCAGAATAGAAAATAAAACAAGATTTCTCTTCTTGTAAACAGATTTTACAATGGGCGTAAAGGGCAAAAGAACTGCCAAATTGGCACAGGAGCCGGAAAACACTGTGCAGGCTTCCACTGTTGGTTAAGTTTCGCTCGGAAAAGCTTGACTTAAAAATTTGCACAGGCATAAAATCATTTGTGGGGAATGAGATTTATTTGCTTGCTTTCATGTTTCCTCTTTGTAATTTCATCTTAAATATGGCCATTCATTTGGAGGTGGAAGTAAGCAAACCTCTTCAGTTGCCCTCCCAGGTGGGAGAACTAAGGCCTTAAATTGAAATATCATCTGTAGCTGGGGGTGAGTCAGGCAACCTCAGGCACCTCCCTGCTCTCAAGCACTAGAGCTGGAATCTGAGCCTCTCCCGGCCGGGTATCCCCCCAAAAAGCAACGTAAAACATTGGGGTTGAAAACCCCAGACCTTTAGGGCCGTCTGGGGAGAAGGCTAGGTCCCACCCCACAATGAGAATTTGAAAGAAACAACAAAAAGATCCTGCACAGCCCAGGGCCCTCAGCTGGAACGCTCACCCGGGGCTTAAAAGGGATTTGCGACCCGAGCCCAGGTGAGAATGAGATCCCCGGGGCCCCATCACAGCGGCTGCAGCGGATACAAAATCCGCGAACGAACTCGTCCTAACTAGTTTGTCCCTGCGGCCGCCTCGTAGGCGGGGTCACTGCTCCCGGCGTCTCCCCCGGCCACATCACCATGGCTGCCGGTGCTGGCGTCGCCCCTGCCGGCGAGGGGCTGCGCTACGCCGAGTACATGCCGCGCTCCACAACGCGGCCGGACGCCGACGTCGGCCAGCAGGGACTGGTGAGTCCTGCCGGCGGCCCCGGCTCCTCTTCGCCGCACCCTTGAAACTTTGTACTCCGCATTCTTTCTCTCTCTCGGTCCTATCGCTGGTTTATTCCGCCGGAGGCAGCTGTGTGCCGGGCTTTGACTACCCGGTGTGGAAGACAGCAGTTCTGAGGGTCTGTCTCCACAAGGAGCTTCCAGTCTTGTAGGGGACACAAACCGGAAAACAGGCGGTGGAAAATACATATGATAATTGTGATTACGTTGGAGTCTCCTAACATATAGATACCCTTGTCCCATCTCGCGGGGGATACCGTGGGGTCAGGGATGCTTCTTGGAGAAAGCGATAATTAAAAACTAAGACCTGGATGAGTAAGCGGGTTAACACAGCGAAGAGAGGAGGAAAAAGTGTTTCAGGCACCAGTATAAGTAGTATCCACAGTATCCGGCAGGAGACAGGGCTCAGTGGGAAACTGCAGGTGGTTTATTCTGCTGAAAAGTAGAGGAGGGAAAAGGAAGCGTCCAAAAGAAACATAATGGGAGCTACGTGTCCGTATTTAAGTTTTCTGTAGCCATGTTGAACAAGTAAAAGAAACACGTGGATTTAATTTTAACTATGTATTTTATTTAACCTGATGCATTCACGGTTGCACAAATAATATTTCAACATGTAATCACCATAAAAATTATTAATGAGATTCTTCTTTAAAAAAAAAAGTCTCAGTTTGTCGCTCTCGGTAGAGCGTCGTGGCATCACAGCTCACAGCAACCTCCAGCTCTTGGGCTTAGCCAATTCTCTTGCCTCAGCCTCCCAAGTAGCTGGGACTACAGGAGTCTGCCACACGTCCTGCTGTTTTGTTGTTGTTGTTGCAGTTTGGCTGGGGCGGGCTCGAACCCGCCACCCTCGGTATGTGGGGCCGGCGCCCTACTCACTGAGCCCCAGGTGTGGCCCAATGAAATTCTTAATAGGTTCTTTTCCCCTCCCCCCAAAGTAAGTCTTTGAAACCAAATGTGTATTTTACACTTACAGCGTATCTCCATTTGGACTAGTCCCATTTCAAGTACTCAGTAGCCCCATTTGGCTGGTGGCTACCTTTTTGATAAGGGAGTTTCCAGAGATCAGAGGAGCAGAAAACAAGACATATGTCGTATCTGGTAAAGCCTGTGAAAGAGTTGGACACCTTGAATTCAGTGGTGCCATTTTGATGAGCTTAAGCAAGGCGGTAGGATATTATAAAGTTCTCTCATGCTTTGTGTAGGAAGAGTGGATAATATGGAGAAAGTCTGGAAACATGACTTATTCTTTTTCCATCCTACATTTCATGCTAAACCACCCCACAGTGATGTATATACCTTCTCTTTAAGTACACAGCACAAATATTGGCCATACCATTTGTTTACTAGTTATAGGAGGTCTGATGTTAATTTCATGAGCTCCTCCTAGAAAAATCACTACATACCTGGTTGTTGAATATCACTGGTCACCTTCAAAGTACTCCCTTTGGAAAGCTGTGCACCTACTCCAGTGCCTAGCCTGCCTTTCAAAGCAATTTTGCATGTTTTTTTTTTTTTTTTGGCCAGGGCTGGGTTTGAATCCTCCACCTCTGGCATATGGGGCCAGCGCCCTATTCCTTTGAGCCACAGGTGCCACCCCAAAACAATTTTGGATTTCTTTTTTTCTGGAATGGCCATCAGAGCAGTCATCTTGTTGCCCTTGATGTCCTGAATGTCATCAAAATGTCTTCCTTTTAATATTTCCTTTATCTTCAGGTAAAGAACAATGTTATTGGGGGCCAGATCAGGTGAGTAGAGAGGATGTTCCAGTACAGTTACTTGTTTACTGGCTAGAAATGCCTTCACAGACGGTGTTGTATGGGCTGGTGCATTGCTGTGATATAAGAGCCATACCTTTCTCCTGCCAGGTTTTCAGTTATGATTTTCCTGTTTCTCTATTGATGTTTACTTGTTCTGCTATGTTTCACATAGTCAGCTGACAATTATGACACACAATTCAATGAATATTTGCAATGTTTTTCATTAGTTCTTCTCATTATTGGTCATCTTGACCTCTTTTCATCAGTGATGGACTTTTTCTCCCCTCAGAAAAACATTTAATCCATTTGCATACTGCTGTTTTCTTCATGGTATTATCCCCATAAACTTGTACTAACAAATCTCCGATTTCACTTCCACTCTTGCCAAGTTTAATAAGAAATGTAATGTTCATTCATTGCTCTAATTCAAGTTCTAATATTCTTGGTGATTACATGCAAAAACACAACAATAATAGATGCCACTCAGCAAGACACAGCCACATATCCATACAAACACAGCTGTGAGATGCTAATACACCAAGGCTATCCCACCTCACTGAACTGCTTGTACAGTGCTGCCAGTGTAAGCACACAGTGGTAAGTTCATGAACTTAATTGTCACACCTCATACATTGTCTTGTGACCTCATTTATGTTGACCCATCATTTTCTAGCACTTTCTAAGTTTCCTACAAGCAGATGTTAATGAACTCACAAGGGAGGGGGTTCATTGTTGCTCCTTGCACATAAAGCCAATTACTGAGACAACAGAGTTTGTCAAGGAAGAAAAGATTATTGCAGTGGATGAGACTATTGGGAGGGGGAGATATGATCTGCCTCAAATCTGCCTCCCTGATCAATATTTCTGGAGGTGAAATGAATAATACTTTAGGGGAGTGAACATCATTACACGTTTGGGCAGGGTATGCAACCATAGTGAGGAATGCTGGTTTCTACATGTACATCCCATGACCAAAAATGGCAAAAAGTCCCTCCCAGGGTGGGAATTTTATTGTTATAATGAGCTGGGGGTTAACATAGGTCAATCTTTCAGCCTTGTGTGGAAGGTCAGTCAGTGGGTCCTTGGGTGCTATCTTGGTGATCTATCACTTATCTTCTCCTGATATCTCTTGTAGTTATCGCTTGACTATAAGGAGGTTCTACTGTTTCTGGGGGGAAAACTCAAGGGAGTACATTAGTACAACTAAGTTACAAAGCTTCTGTTAGGTGATGTTCTTTCTTGTGGGGAGAGGACGGCTTGGCCGCGGGTTCAATCTTGCTCCTAGAAATTGTATGAAAGCAAGAAACGACTACAGACTCTTAGGTGGCATGTAGCAAAATGTCTTTATTTTCCACTCCCTTTTATTGGGAGCTAGTCACCTACACCACATTGGTCAATAATCCTAACATCCTCAATTCATATCTTAAACTATAGAAAAGAAAGAAAGTCCAGGAAAGTGAGATAACCATCATAAGATTACCCTAAAGAAAGTCCTGGACAGTAAGGCAACCATCTTAAGCTAGCTTCAGGCTGTTCCTCTCTGAAGACCTAAAAGAACTCTACATTATCTGACTTCTATTGTTAAAGTTAAAGGTCAGGATAAACAGAGGAGTAAAACCTTTTTCTTCTATGTACTCAATTAAATTTCCGAGAAGCAGGCTCCATGACTGTTTTCTTATGGTTTGGAGACCCCGCAGTTACGATGGAGTGTTTTACTCCCATCATTACGATGGAGTCTTTCTTTTCATTCACATCAACCTTTGAGTCATGTCCTCTGCATAGATGGGCCATTTCAACCCTTATCTGGTAGGCTGACTTGACTACACAGTC
>CAUYQV010051616.1:0-12367 GCA_963574575.1 Galagoides demidoff | reverse complement strand
GTCTCCTGCCTCTGCCTCCCAAGTAGCTGGGACCACAGGCTCCCGCCACAATGCCCGGCCATTTTTTGGTTGCAGCCATCATTGTTGTTTGGCAGGCCCGGGCTGGGGATTCGAACCCGCCACCTTAGGTGTACGTGGCTGGTGCCTTAGCCGATTGAGCCACAGGCGCCGAGCCAAGACAAAAAGTCTTTAAGAGATATAGAACTATTAAGACATTACTTTTTCCCTGTGTTAAATTATGATGTAATATATGATATAATTATTTGTTCTGATAATATCGTGATATTTGTGGGTTTATTTGTAACCCAGGAAAAGCCTACTCAAGCCTGACTATAATCATGCAGAAAAATTACTTGGAGACTTTCACCATTCATTTTAGATTAAAAATTAAATTGTAGGAACATAGGAATAAGAGAGGCATTTCTTATCTTCATTTAAAAATATAGAACTGGAGAACACAGCTGCAATAAATTAATTCAGAGTTTTTAAAACTTTCATTTAAGTTAAGGTTAAATGCAAGCTTCTTCATTGTTTGTTCAATATTCTAGGTGGTGCAATTAGGCGTGAATAAAAAATAAATTGATAAGCAATAAAAAGTTAAAAATGTCATTTTATATGTGATATTTAATCTTTGCCTATGATAGCAAACATCTCAAAGAATGTATTTAGAATTTTTTGGACGGGTATTACATAAAGTTAAGTTATATTTCTATACACTGGTAATAAATGGAAAATACATAATTTTAAAAGTATAGTTTACAGCAGAAACAAAAATCTTAGTTATTTAGAAATTTATCTAACAAAGAAATTTCACAAACATTATAAATATTGTTGAACCTCATAAAATAGTATTCAAATATAAATTAAGAAATACTATGCACATTAGTTGGCAAACTAACATAGTAAATACATCTTGCCTAAAATTAATTTATGTTAGCAGATATAAATCTTTTTTGGTCTGCATGCCTCTTTAAAGTCCTAAAAGAATACTGTACCTTTTGAGAAATATCTTTCTTTTCCTTCACCCCTTAATCTCTGATAACTCCCATTTTATTCTATTATACTACACATTCTTTTTTTTTTTTTTAAACATTTTACACAAAGTGAGATAAAGCAGTATTTATCTTTCTGACTGTCAAGGGTGTCCAAACGTTTGGCTTCTCTGAGCCACATTAGAAGCAGAAGAGTTGTCTTGGGACACACATTAAATACACAAAACCAAAAAGCTGTTAAAAAAAAAAAAGGTCCATGAATAATTTTTGTGATGTCCTCCATAACAGATGAGCAAAATATTCCTCACATAATCCACATGAGGTCTGAGGGGGTTGGATTGGACACCTGGCGAATGTCCTCATGGTTCATCCATTTGTCCCAAATCACAGGATTTTCTTCTTTTTGTAAGGCTGAGCAATGTTTCGTAATTTACCCATCCACCTGCTGGTGGGCACTTAGAGTATTTTATAGTTTGGCTGTTGTAAATAATGATGCAAGGAATATGGGAGTGAAAACATATTTGGGATATGGTGATTTTGTTTCCATTGATTATACACCCAGAAATGGGATTGCTAAAGTACATATTAGTACCACTTAAAATTTTTAAGGTACCTCCATTCTGTTTTTCATAACGGTGTAACAATGTATGTTCCCCCTAAATGTGTACAGGATTCTCTTTCTTCATACTCTAACCAACACTAGTTATCTTTGGCATTTTGATACAGCTGTCATTACAGGTGTGAAATGATATCTCACTGTGGTTTCAATTTGCATTTTAAAGCCCTGTATCCCAAGTATCTCCTTCCCCAGCCCTTTCTTCTAAATCTTTTGATTCTTTCTGTTGCTTGCTCTGTATGTTGTTTACCTTGTTTCATTTGTCTTTAAATTTATTCTGCAAATACCAGCAAGGCAAACTACTTCATCCCTGGGGAATCTTTGAAGCTGTCAAACAAAGGCTAGCCCTTGAGATGATTGTTCAGGGAGACAGCAGACAAAACAGGTCAAAACACACAACTACAATTCTCTGAAATTAAGGCCAGCATGCTTCCTCTGATTTCAGTAACATCAGAAATGCTCTCTCTTCATGGTCACTGTCAAGCTGGGCATGAGATGTTAAGTGGGTAAATAAAGATACTGCAGTGCTCCCTTATTGAAATTCTGTAGCTTCTTTCTTTATTCAGCATTACCCTGGTTATTGTAAGTTTCATTATTAGATTATAGAATTCTGAAAAATGTTGATTCTGACTATTTTCTTGCCAACTTATTTATTACTTTTCTGTGGAACAGTGTTATCCATTTCCTTCTCAGCCATTTTGAGTGAAGTCACTTCTAAAAAATAATCCTTACAACATGATGAATTTTCTTATTACTTCCATTTGCTTTTCTTTAGTAATGGACATTTTATGTTTTCTTCATTTCTTTCTCTGGGCATTATCTGTGCAAATTCTTTGCTCATTTTCTCCTGAGCTAACCTTTTGTAGTAAACTATTCTAGAAAGAATTATTACTACTCAATTATTGGAAAATATTTTTTCAGGTTTTTATTTTTAAATTATATATATGGAAAGTTTCTAAATTATGAAGTTGTAACTATTAATTATTTTTCTTCTAAGATTTTTTGCCTATGATGTCATAATGCTTAGAAAGTATTTCTCTGTCACACTGATAACATTTGTTTACTTTTGTGGATTTTTTTAAACTTCATTCAAATTAATATGAGGGTAAAATATTTAGGTTCCATTTTTCTCATTTCCAGGTTAAATTTCCATCTGTAGAAGTGTCCCTCACCCAGGGGGTGTGTTATACACCCCTACAATGTGCACATTAGGTGAAACCCCACTTCCTGCCCTCCCTCCTTCTGCCAAACATTCTCCTCCTGCCCCCTCCCTCCCCCGTTCCCTCTACTTCCAAACTGGACCATATTAGTGTTTTATTGTTCTTATGGTCATGTAATTTTTTATATATTGATTTCATATTAGTGTGGAGTACATTGGATATTTACTTTTTCATTATTGTGATACTGTTCTAAGAAGAAGGTGTTTTAGCTCCATCCAGGTAAATGTAAAAGGTGTAAAGTCTCCATTTTTTTAATGGCTGTATATCTATCTATCTATCTATCTATCTATCTATCTCACAGTTTGTTGATCCATTCATGGGTTGCTTCTACGACTTAGCAATTACAAATTGAGCTAGTTATCTTTTTTTTTTTTTTTTTGCAGTTTTTTGGCCAGGGCTGGGTTTGAACCTGCCACCTCCAGTATATGGGTCTGGCACCCTATTCCTTTGAGCCACAGGCACCACCCCAAGAATTGAACTAGTTATCTACCCAGAAAAATAAAAATCACGTTATCACAAAGACATTTACTTTTATGTTTTTGTATTTTGTGGTAAAACTTCAACCTAAATGCAGACTACTTTGTAGTATAGGTTATAAAATTTATTTAATTTCATACTTTTAATTGGCTTGTTACAAATCTAATCCTATGTTCTAAAAAAAGCCATTAAAGATGCACCACTTAGAATATTACCTTTATTTTGTATTAACATATTCATTGTGTATCTTGTGAATAATTGATTCCATTATAATAATATTTGCATTCCATACCATTCATATTTTTATAACATAATTAAATATCTCTAGGCCTCCTTATTCTGAAACTTAACATTTGTTGCCAAAGTTATCTTGTCCTTAAGATTAGATTTTTTGTCTCCATGCCTGTAGCTCAAGTGGCTGGGGAGCTAGCCAAATACAACAGAGATGGCAGATTCAAATCCAACCCAGGTCCCCCAACAACAATGATAACTACAACCAAAAAATAGCTGAGTATTGTGGTGGGTGCCTGTAGTCCCAGCTACTTGGGAAATTGAGGCAAGAGAATTGCTTGAGCCCAAGAGTTTGAGGTTGCTGTGAGCTGTGATTTCATTGCACTCTACCCAGGGCAACAGCTTGAGACTCTGTCTAAAAAAAAAAAAAGATTGGATTTATTCCTCCTATTCCTTTTATCTTAACTAAATATATGTTTGTCATCTTAAAGTAGGGCCTTTTCATGGTAATGATATTAAAATAATTCACAAATAAGCATATATTCATAATAGAAAAAGAGAAAAATTCAATTTTGTCTAGAAATTACATGTCATTTCAAATGATCTTTGAATTGGCAAAACCTGGGGACTCCACATGTCTCATGGATTTGCTGGAAATGTGAAAGTGAGAGCCCACTGACATGGGAATATGGACTTAGGCACATTAGTTTACATTTGTCTACTCAATTTGATCTTACTAAGTTATTTAAGGCTCATTATTTTCGAATGTACATACAATGTATCTACTGTTAAATATTGGCAATCACAGTTTCATCAAAGAGTTATGAGTGTCAAATTGGTTTAAAAAAATTGTTGTATAGATATTAGGTGATCCCTGTCTTTCATGAATTAATTTGACACATTTTCTTGACATATTTACTTGAGGTAGGCTTAATGTGCAATGATATAAAGATTTCCAGGTATAAAGAATAAAATGATGACTTCATTTCCACAAGAAACTCCACTGTATAATTGAATTTCCAGGTACAGTCATGATTTAGCAGACTTTGGGAATCAGAAAAGTCTAGAGGGACTATTTTCCTCTGACCCTCAAAGTCCTTTTGCTACTTTGTGACTGTGTTTTCTACTACCTGTTGTAAGTTCCTGTTCCCCCCAGGTCCCCTTGCCTTCTCCCATTCCCCCGCCCTATGGGCCTTCCCAGCCATGTTCCCAGGCCCACTCCTTCCCCCTAGAGTTGCCAGGCACAAGCTTCAGAACAAGGAAGAGAAGTCCCAAGTTTCACAAAACCCCCAAGTTCTCAGTAGATGAACAATGGTGGAAAACTCACCGAGACTTGATTAATTAGTGTAGTATAACCATAACCATTGTGATAAGAGACGTATCCATTGCCAACCAAAGCTGTATTAATCACTATTACATTGCTGTAGCCATTGCTGTATTCATGAGTACCTGAGCTGTAACTCCCCCTTAACCAGCCATGTTTTGCTTCTGTAGTATGCTTGCACAAACCTATGAAAGACAACCTACACCCTACTTCTGGGCTGGCATAAACCTATGAAAGACAACCTACCCCCTACTTCTGGGCTGCTGACTGCCTCTCAGGGCAGTAGCCCCTGTGGCAGGTAAAATAAATTACCAATTAATTACATCAAAGTGGGGGTCTGACTCTATCTTTTCAGGTCATAGGGGGTATAACATACCTTGTAGAATGGCAACCTGCATGGATATTTTAATGGAAACTCTAAAAATAAGTAAAGTATTAATGTAAAAACATAAAATATTAAAAACTGTATTTGATTGATGGACTTTTACTTCCTTATTCAAATATACATACTCATAATTACATTTTTGTTTTCTTGTTTTAGAAAAATAAGCCCTGAAACTAATCATGGCATATAGGTAGATTTCTGGAAGTGGGAGGATTCAAGTATTTATTTTTAACTATAATTAAAAGTCTTTAATGAAGCCAAGTTTTGAAATATTACTTTTTATAGAAACAAATTTTAATGACAACAATTTAAATGCTGAATTATTTATTTGAAAATGAAAAGCTATAGGAAATATGCAATATATGCATTCAAGTTTAATATTAATATAATTAGTTTGGAATAGTTCTCATATGAATTTGGTCAAGTTTCTCCCAAGTAATTTGTATAAATATGAATTGAAAGAGAGGAGATATAATGGATCTTTGAGTCAACTGAGACAAACTGAGCACTTAAAATTTTTTTTTGAATCTAGGCTTATGTTAAAACAAAAGGAGGTTGAAACATAATCTTACAGACATAATGTCTAGGCTTTCCATGGATTCTGGTATCAGTGGCAGCACCTACTTCTTGACAACTAGCAAAAAAGCCGAATTCTTCTTGGTGGACAGCCAGTAACTGTGCCCAGTTTCTCAGGCCAGCATGACCTACAAACGAGGTGCCCTGGTGAGGGCAGGATGAGTCATTTCCACAGCTCAGTTGAGAATTTTATGTGGAAAATAGGTTGGAATGGTCTCCATAACAGCCCATTTAATTTTACCCTTTTAATCACTCTGTTTTATGAAATTGGATCTTCCTAATGGCATAAAATGGTGCAACACTCTGAAATGCACTTCCCTTAGTTGTTTTGCTTTCGATTTTTTTTTCCCAAACAATAACTGCCTTATCACATACATGATGAGGCTCTGGTGAAACACCACATACCCGCAGTCATGTATGCACACACATAATCATGTACACACAGACACAAACACTGAAGAAGAATTTGAGCCAATAAACATTCCAATTTCATTTGTTATTACATCTACACTTGTTGAGGGCTGGGGGTCCTAGTTCCTCACACCGGCTTGACCTTATTCAATTACTCGACTGAGCCAGAAAAATTCAACCTAGAAAGTTCAACCAAAATACAATAGTAATAAAAGTGGGTGGAAGCTGAAAATAAAACTGGAGCAGCACAGGCAGCGTGAATAGAAAGAAAAAGTAACCTGCACAAGTTTCAGAGTAACAGAAAGAAATTTTACTTGAGAACAAAGGGGAAGTTTGGAGCACTTCCAAAGAGAACAACTGGAAGTGGGTCCCTCTCATGAAGAAGAGGTGGGAGAGATGAGGCACAAAGGCCTGCAGGGGTATAAATACCTGTTCCTCTCAGCTTGAAATTGGTGGGACTCTTTCACTGGCCTCTCTGTGCCTCCAGGCACTATCCCTCTTTTCTATTGGTCATTGGTTACCTAGGTTTCCTCACACCCACACTTTTCTCTCTATTTGGCAAGAGCTGCTTGAGTGTTGAATGTTCCTATGAGCCCTCCAAACTTCCTTATTCAGCAGGCCAGGCTGCATCCCCTTAAGCCCCTTTTTCTCTGTCCTTTCTCACCCTGATCTGTAATGTTTGAATAGCACTTTATATAAATTAAACTTTTGCCTTAACAAAAGTGAAGATAGTTCTGATTGCAGACACATATGTTGAACTTGCTAAGTGACTAAGTGCCAGTGTCCTGGATGGAGGAAATAGTGTCTCATTCTTGGTATCCTCACTGCAACTTTGCAAGTAGCAAATTCACTTTACAAGTGAGGAAAAGGAGATTCGGAAAAGGCCAAAAGCTCATGCACAGCCACTCATTAATTTATGGGGAACTGGGTGTGCATTTTGGCAAATTCCAAAGCTTAATGTCTGTTTCTTTCTTTTAGTATTTACTGCTGTATTTATTTTCTTTCTTTCTTTCTTTCTTTTTGAGACAGAATTTTACTTTGTCACCCTTAGTAGAGTGCCATGGCATCATAGTTCACAGCAACCTCCAGTTCTTGGGCTTAGGCGATCCTCTTGTCTCAGCCTCCCAAGTAGCTGGGACTAGAGGTGCCCATCACTGTGCCTGGCTATTTTTTTGCTACAGTTTGGGCAGGGCCAGGATCGAACACTCTACCCTCCATATATGGGGCCGGTGCCCTACCCACTGAGGCATAGGCGCTGACCTATTTATTTTATTTCTTTACTCATCAGAATAGTTGTCTAGTTTGCTCATTTTACATATTTGTAAATCAAATCTCGGACCAGTACAGATAGATAAGGTCTAAGGCCTCATAAGTGAAAGCTGGTGAGTCTGGATGTTCTTTTACCTTTTGACTCTAGATCTTTGGTTCTTTGCACCATGCCATATGTGAAAGAATTTTTTTAAAATAAAATCTGTACTAAGATATTGATTAAGTTAAAAGAAACTTCAAGAGGCATAGTGGCTCACACTTGTAATTCTAGTACTTTGGAAGACTGAAGTGGGAGGATGGATCAATTGAGGCCAGAAGCTCAAGAGCAGCCTGAGCAACTTAGGGAACCCCAGCTCTACAAAAAATAAATAGTTAGCTGGGTACAGTGCTGTATACCTGTAGCCTCAGCTACTCAGGAGGCTGGGGCAGGAGGATCACTTGAGCCTGGGTGTTGGAGGGTGCAGTGAGCTATATTGAAATCACTGTACTCTATACTAGACAATAAAGGAGACCCTGTCACAAAAACAAGAAGGAAAGAAAGAAGGAAGGAAAGAAAGAAAGAGAAAGAGAAAGAAGGAAAAAGAAAGCAAAGGAAAAAGAAAACTGAACAAAGACAAACAAACAAAACAACCCACTAATAGGAATCAATGAGAATCATGTAACTGTTGGGTCCCTGAGGGCCATAACATCTCTGCCTAGTATCTGGTACAGAAATGCTTAAAGCAGTTGATTAAAAATTATAATATACATTTTCACTAGATTGTTCATTGCAGCTCAATTTACAACCTCCAAGATGTGGAAACAACCCAAGTGCCCATCAACTTATGAATGGATTAATAAACTGTGATATATATGCCATGGACTACTATTCAGCCATAAAAAGATGGAGACTATACATTGTTTGTATTAACCTGTATGGAATTAAGAACATTCTCCTTAGTAAGGTATCACAAGAATGGAAAATTAAGTATCCAGTGTGCTCGATCCTAATATGAAGCCAGTAGACAAACTAATACATGCCCACACAAGAGAAAAATTCAATTTAATTCAAGCCAGGGAGAGTGGGGAGGAGGTAAAGGGGAGGCAGGAGGAGGGAGGGGGATTGGTGTGCTCCCACTTAATGGGCACAATATAAGGGTATATGACAAAACTCCCAGGTGCAGAACACCATGGGGATCTCACCTAACAAAAGCAAACATTGTACCTTAATTGTACTCTCATGTTAATCTGAAATCAAAAAGTTAAAAAATAAAAATTGTCATACAAATTTTTGTGTGATTTTCATTAAGAACATATATCTAGATATAACAAATTTATTTTCCATAATTTTAATAATAAAGAAGAAAACTTCTAATAAGCTTTAAAAGAAACATTTCCAGATAAAAATTCTACAGGTCATATACAAGGGTAAAAAAATGAAGATGGCTTAGACATGACATCAGTGAACACCAGTAGAAAATGTGGAAAATGTAGTTTAGAGGAGAAATAATTGTGCCCAGTGAAAGCAAGCACATATTGACAGAAATTATCATACTTAAACTCTAGGCAGTATATGCTTGTTTTTAAATATATGTATATGTAAAATGAACGTAATTTGCATTGAATCATCTTTCAGGAAGCATATTTTGAAAAAAATGGATAGTTCCTTCCCTATAATGCAACACGATGCTTTTAACAAAACAATGTGAAGGGAAAAATCACCTCACATTCCATTCCAAATGCAGGTATTAACTCATCATAGTCAAGGTTAATATGTTGAAATCTGTTTCAGTGTTAACACAGCGTCTCTCTCTCTCTCTCTGGGAAGCTGTAGACGCTGAGAGGCCTTGTTGCTGCCTGGGAAGTGACAGCACTGAGCAGGGAAACTTACCAGTTGGTGATTCCAAGAAAGCCGTCCTCAGACTTCACATTAGCCAACGTTAACACGACAATTTGTTATGTACAAGGCTTTCACCTTGAATTAGGAAACTAGTTTGGGATTTTGGTTGTCATGAACATACACAACTTTTTGACAATCAGAAACAGCTGACGTTAAGTGGGAAATGCTTGTATAATTAAAGCAGATGTTAAAAATAAGGAGTGTCAACAATGTAAAGTATTTCCACAATTACGCTACCAACTTTTCTTTCTGAAAAGCTGGCTTATATATGTAGTTTAACATATTTAGATGGTAACAAATGAATATGAAGCAATAATTCACGATTTAAATTGTCATACTATAGAAAGAGTATAATGATCATTCACAACCATGAATAAGGTGACTTTAAGTTTTTTTAACATTATTAATAATATTGATAAAATATCAGCTACTATATTCAGAGTATCATAGGTATTATGAAATGTTGAAATAAAAATAATAACATGGCAACATTTAGAATGATGATGGAAACAATAGTTAAGTGTGTAAGTTTTTTTCACTGATACAACTAGTGTCATGGACTGAATTCTGTCTGTTCCAAATTTACATGAATGTCTAGTTCCCAGTGTGATTCAACTTGGAAATGGGTCCTTGAGGAGGTAAATGAGTTCACAGGATGAATCCCTAGTTTAACAGGACTGATGTCCTTACAAGAACAGGAAGAGACACCGAATCCCTCCCTCCCTCCCTCCTCTCTCTTCCCCTCTCTCTCTCTTTTTTCTCTCTCTCTGGCCATTTGAAAAGGTGGCCATCTGTAAGGCAGGAAGGAAGCTTTTGTCACTGTGATCTTGGACTTCTAGCCTCTAGAACTGTTAGAAAATCAATTCCTGTAGTTTAAGCCACCCATTCAGTATTTTGTCATGGCCATTAGAGTAGACTAATGCAATTGAGTCATAACAGTTATTTTATCATTCAAAAATTTGACAATTATTTAAATTATACTGTAAGACTTTCTTTGAATTTAGAATAAGGAATATAGTATATCTGAAAGAATCATATACAAGGGAATAATGACAGAGCTATACAACAAAGGGATGGTTACAAGAATAAATGTTTCCTTAATGACAATTATTATATTAATATAATATAAAACAAAATTCCTCACAATTAGTTAATAACAATAAACAAAATCTTCAATAGAATTGAGTTGGGTTCTCTTTTTAAAAGGAAATACATGGCAGAATCTCATGAAAGAAAATGATATTTTATTTATATACTGAATTTCTGTAAAGATTGTAACCCAAATTAACAGATGAATTCCCTTTCCCTAGCAAGACCTCATTAAATTATAATAAAAATGTCTACTAGTTACGTAAAAAAAAAAAAAAAGCATATCAGGACAAGGGCAGAAAGTATGAGAAGGGCCACATACACTGGAGCTGGAGGGTTCAAACCTGGCCCTGGTCTGCTAAACAATTATGACAACTATAACAAAAAAAATAGCTGGGCATTGTGGTGGGCACCTGTGGTCCCAGCTACTTGGGAGGCTCAGGCAAGAGAAGTGCTTAAGCCCAAGGGTTGAGGTTGCTGTGAGCTGTGATGCCAGGACACTCTACCAAGGGTGACATAGTGATACTCTGTCTCAAAAAGAAAAAAAATTAATAAAAACAAAGGAAAAGGCAGAGGTGAAATAGAGGACAGTGACATCCTGATGGTGGCATAAGGGTCTCCAAGGGGCTGCTGTGTGCAGGGATGCAGTGCCATAAGGAGCTCAAAACTCTTACAATTTGCTATTGCTCCTGTGTATCTTTTTGTGTGAAGGTGCCACGATATATGATGCAGTAAACAAGGAAATAAAGCAGGAAAAAGTAAGAATTAGGATTAGTGGAATTTAATGGACAATAAGGGCATATTATGGAAGATGGTTGCACAGTGGCCCTGAGGAAACGTCATTTGGACTGGGGGAGAAGAAATTACTCCAACATTCCTGGAAGGCTGTGCAGGAAAGTGGAAAACTGTTCAAATATATGTTCAAATATTATGCTGAAGTTTAAAAAGTCGTACAATTATCGGTTTGGAGGTTTCGGCAGTGTCAATGTGATGTAAGATGAGAGAAAAGGCAGAGGGTTAACAACGAGTCCAGATTTTAAAAGACAAAAAAACCTGACAGGTTAATGAAATGCATGATCCTTGTCTGGACTCTGGGTTTGAAATCAAAATAAAGCAAATGTATAAAAGTTGTCATAACCACTGGGCAAACTTGAATATCGCCATATAATGCATTGTGTGGAACTATTATGTTGATGTCAGTGTCAATAATTGTGAGATGCAAGTGGGAGAACTGGTTTGGAGCTATTTGTGAAGACATCACAGGAGTTCCATTCTGTAGTGTTCAGGGTGAAATGATACACAAAATGCGCACCATATTGGAGTGGATTAGGATGTGTGTGTATGTGTATAAAGTTCAGAGAGAGCTCAAGTTCAGCAAAATATTGAAAGTTGGTTGATATACGTGAGAGTACAGTAATGTTTATTGTGTTATATCTGAAACTTTATGAATGTTTAACAGTTTCCAAAACAGATGTAAATAAGAAGTTAAGTGGTGTAAAGAGAAAATAATGAACTCAAAGAAAATAAAATCTCCATGCAGAAAGAAGAAATGAGTAGTTTGAATTATTCAGTAAACAGCAATTAAATAACTATTACAATGTTCACCCTTTTTATTTGTTTAACGTTGATTAAGTTCTTCTGGAAAGTAAGAGTAGAGTAGGCATTGATATAAAGCTAATTTTTTATTTCAAATCAGGAAATGAATATACAATGTGTAAAACCAAAAAAAATCAATACCTTTAAAAGTATTTTATTTCGGGGCGGAGCCAAGATGGCGGACTGCAGCCAGCTTTGTACAGAAGCTCCCGTCCAGAAGGAGGCTGAAAGGGCAGAAGTTTAGCTACTTAGCTGATGGTTTGGAGCAGAGCCAAGAGAGAAGATTGAGGAGCACACTTCAA
>CAUYQV010051610.1:0-18210 GCA_963574575.1 Galagoides demidoff | reverse complement strand
CCAAACAACAATGATGGCTGCAACCAAAAAATGGCCGGGTGTTGTGGCGGGCACCTGGGGTCCCAGCTACTTGGGAGGCGGAGGTAGGAGACTCGCTTGAGCCCAGGAGTTGGAGGTTGCTATGAGCTGTGATGCCATGGCACTCTACCCAGGGGGATAGCTTGAGGCTCCGTCTCAAAAAAAAGCTTGGGTGGCTCCTATGGCTCAAAGGGGTAGGGCGCTGGCCCCATATGCTGGAGGTTCTGGGTTCAAACCCATCCCTGGCCAAAAACTGCAAAAAATAAAAAAAAAGAAGGCAAAGCTTTGCTCAACCTCAGGTGGGAATATGCACATCTGGTAACATGATTTTTTTACATTCTATGCATGTTTGTGAATCATCATAAAAGCACTATGAGTATTGGTTACAAATGAATTTTAGGGAGTAGTGAATTTACAAATGCAAAATCCATGAATAATGAGGATTGATTGTACTTTGATGTAATCTTTCCTCACGGTGATCTCCAAATGTTAGCAAATACTTCACACAACCACCCCTTGTATTAGTGGGGCAGGAGAAATGAAGAAACAAAGATAGCTTCCTGTATCAGGGGGTGATGCCTGTGGAGTTCCTGATGAGTAGTTAACATGTAGTAATTACTGTTGTTATTCTGATATTTCACAAGGCAGATAAGGATGCAGCAACCTTCTTTTCTTCATGCACCTCATTTTGTATACTTCCCCTTCACAATTACTCTTAATCTTTAACAAATTTCAAATATAAAGGTGGGACTTGCATATGAACATCTGGCTAAGAGGGAAATGTGCAAAACCACCAGCTCAACCTGAACTTCACAAGGAAGCTCTTGGCATCAGAATCCTTATTGATATTTGCCCCTAATTCTGCCTCCTTTAGCCCCTGCTCTCTCTTGTAAAAGACTGCTATCTTAAAATATTCTTGCATTCAGTATTCACATCTTAGTAAACTCAGACATCTCTCTGCTGTCCAATTTATATCATTTAGTAATCCACTTTCCCCTTCCTCCCTTCTTCTTCCTTCCTTCCTTCCTTCAATTACTTATTTATTGAAGTCTTTAATATATCAAGCAGCTTGCTAAGTTCTATGAAACAGCCAAACATGATTCTGTTTAGATCAATAAAGACAATATAAGAAGAAAAAATAAGATGAAAATGTGTGTTGAAGGTAGGTTAAAGTATGACTTCCAGGCCTTGTTTTACTTCTACAAATACTTATAGCAGTGGTTCTCAACCTTCCTAATGCCTCCTAACACCGGAACCTTTTAATACAGTTCCTCATGTTGTGGTGACCCACAACCATGAAATTATTTTTGTTGCTACTTCATAACTGTAATTTTGCTACTGTTATAAATCGTAACATAAATATCTCATATGCAGGATGTATTTTCATTGCTACAAAGAGGTTGTGACCCATAGGTTGAGAGCCGCTGACTTACAGGTTAGGAACTTTTTCATGGTGAGATTAAAAACTTGCTCTTCTCCCATCCCCAATTTCAGAAATCAGAATCAAGTCAATGTGAACAATTTTTCTCCCAAAAGTGAGATATTTAACAAATGATAGGCCAGGTATGGTGGCTTGTATCTCTAATCCTAGCACTATGAGAGGCTGAGGCGGTAGGAACACTTGAGGCCAGGAGTTCAAGACCAGCCTTGGCAACACAGAGAGACCTTATCTCTGCAAAAAGTACAAAACTTAGCCAGGCATGGTGGCACAACACACCTATAGTCTCAGCTACTTAGGAGGCTGAGAGAGGGGTTTGAGGTTATAGTGAGCTATGATGCCTGGGCAACAGAGTAAGACTCTACCTCAAAATGAAACAAAGCAAAGCAAAACAAAACAAAGATAAACTAAACTAAACAAAAAACAAATGACAGACACTAGCAAACATTTACTGAACTCTTATATGTGCCACAAATGTGCTGGAAACAGGAGAAATAGTGAACAAATAGACATTGCACCTGTCTTCATGGAATCAAAGTCTAGCAGAGAGGAAAAAAAGAAATAATCACACGAAAAAGTTTTACCTGTGGATGATCAAGGAGCTTATTCTTCTAGAAGTAATATAAGGCATGATTTATAGTCATAGATACAGGCAGCTATACCTTCTACCTGAAGGTTCAGGTAGAAAGTGGTCTACGTTCTCCCAATCTCTTTTGGGAACTCTTCATTAGAACAATGAACTTGTCAAACTTCTGGTCTCAGACAGAGATCCTGGCCATTTAGATCCCTAGCAAATAGATTTTGTTGACATATAAACCCCAAAGTTCAAAGGTCTTATCCAAGAAATTTACTGTGAATTCATTCTCCCAGGATGCCTGTGTCAGAATTATTTCCAAATATGATATTAAAGTGAATAAATTAATCCCCTTTCACCTGGGCAATTGTTGGCAAAGACAACAAATCCTTAGTTCTTAGTCTGGAGGCAAGGCCTCCAGCAATAACGAATTAGATAACACTATGTATATGGTGGAAAAAAGTCTCTATTTTTTCCATTTGGCAACCTAAAATATAAAGCACTTAGAAATAATGTGAACAAGGTTGAGTGGTGCCTATATGTAATAAACTTCAAAGCTTTACTGTGGGACAGAAAAGTAAATTTGTATAAAATTTGGATAAACTTCTTGTATGGAAACTCAGTATTGTAAAGATGGAAATTCTGTTTTTTCTCATTTCAAATAATATATGGGTACAAATAATTAGGTTATATTATTTGCATTTGTTAGGTAAAAATCCGAGTTGTAGTCAAGCCCTTCACCCAAGAGTTGTGCCATAAACCCCTGCGTTGGTCCTTTAAGGGAGAGCAAGCAAACTTCCCTTGATTTTAAATATGTTTTTTCTTGTGTGGGCCTGTAGTTCTTCATCAACTAGCTTCATATTAGCACTGAGTACATTGGATGCTTGATTATCTATTCTTGTGATACTTTACTTAGGAGAATGTTCTTCAGAACCATCCAGGTAAATATAAAAGATATAAAATCTCCATCTTTCTTTATGGCTGAGTAATATCTCATGATATACATATAGCAATGTTTATTTAACCATTTTGCGTTGATGAGTATTTGGGTTGTTTCTACATCTTGGTGATTGCGAATTGAGCTGTGGAATAAATATTCTAGTGCAAATGTCCTCTGGTAAAATGATTTTTTTCTTCTAGATACCTAGTAATAGGATTGCAGGACTAAATGGAAGGTCTACTTTTAGCTATTTGAGGATTTTTCGTATTTATTTCCAAAAGGACTGTATCGGTTTGCAAGTCCACTAATGATGTGTAAGTGTTCCCCTATCTTCACGCCCACACCAGCATTGGCAACTTTTGGACTTTGTGACGTGGGCTATTTTCACTAGGATTAGGTGATATCTCAAGAGGTTTTGATTTGCAACTTGCTGATGATTAGGGATGACGAGCATTTTTTTCATGTGTTTATTTCTTGAGAGAAGATTCTGTTCATGTCTCTTGCCCAATGATAAATGGGGTTGTTTGCTCTTTTCTTGTTGATTAGTTTGAGTTCTCTGTAGATTCTGGTTATTTGGTAAATATCTTCTCCCAATACTAAGGCTGTCTGTTTGCTTTAGTTGCTGTGCCCTTATCTGTGCAGAAACTTTTTGGCTTGATCATTTCTCATTTATTTACTTTTAGTGTTGCTATAATTACCAATAGGGTCTTCATATAATCTTTTCCCAGTCTGATATTGTCAAAAGTTTTCCCCACATTTTCTTCTGCAGATTTTCTTATTGTTTCTTGTCTTAGATTATCCAGAGTGAATCAATTTTTGTAAGTGGTGAGAGATGTGGGTACTATTTCAATCTTCTGCAACTGGCTATCCAGTTCTCCCAGCACCATTTGTTGAATGATGACTATTTCCCCCAGTGTAGGCTTTTGTTTGGTTTATC
Organism: Galagoides demidoff; assembly: GCA_963574575.1. Taxonomy (NCBI): domain Eukaryota; kingdom Metazoa; phylum Chordata; class Mammalia; order Primates; family Galagidae; genus Galagoides; species Galagoides demidoff. The sequence goes on along the minus strand of CAUYQV010051610.1, from coordinate 14,303 downwards.
AAAGATCAGGTAGTAAAATGCAGCTAATTTCATCCCTAGATTCTATTCCATTCTACAGATCTATGTCTCTATTTTTGGGCCAGTGTTGTGCTGTTTTGGTCACTATAGAGTTGTAGTATAACTCAAAGTCTGGTAACCTGATGCCTCCGGATTTGTTTTTATTTCATAGAATTGTGTTGGCTATTTGGGGTTTTTCTGGTTCCATATGAAACAAAGAACTATGTTTTTCAAGTTATTCAAAGTAGGACCTTGGTGTTTTAGTGGGGATTGCATTAAATCTGTAGATTGCTTCTTTATTTAATTTGTAGATGTGATATAATTCCAATAGAAATTCCGATAGCATTATTTTCTAGAGCTTCATCAAAATTATTTTAAAATTTATCTGAAGAAATAAACAAGGGAGAATAACTAAGAACATTTAAAGTGAAAAAATGGGGATAGACTTGTCTTCCCCTATGTTAAGACTACAAAGTTCTAATTAATGAAACAATACAATACTGGCCCTAAAGAGACACATGTGCCAGTCACTGGAAGGAAATACCAAGATAAGCAGATATATAAAAATTATTTGATAAAAGTGGCATTTTAAATCACCACGTAATGACTATAATATTCAATAAGTGATACGGGGACAATGGCTACATTATGTAGAAAAAAATGAAACTAGAATCCAAAATAATCTAACCAAAATAATTTTCAGATGGCTTAGAGATGTGAAATACCAGAAAAAGACAGATTAATCTTGTGAATACAAGTATATTTAACTTAAAGGCAGGGAAGACCTTTTAAAGCATGATATTACATGCAGAAATCATAGAGAAAAGATCAACAGATTCACTGTATAAAAATTTAAAATTGCACAGTAAAGAAGATAAAACAAGACAAAAACTATTCACAAGGAAAATGACACATGGGAAAAAAGCATTTACAAAGTTTTTGATGAAGCATTACTATTCTTAATGTACACATATTTTTACAAATAGAAAGGAAAATAAGAAAAAGTTAAAAGATATGAGCAAGTATAATGGACTGAATGTTTGAGTTTCCCAAATTCGTGTGCTGTGTTGACTCTTGTCCCAAGTGTGATGGCATTTGGAGCTGAGGCCTTTAGGAAGTAATTAGGTCCTGAGGGTGAAGTCCTTCCAATAGGATTAGTGCCCTTTTAAGAAGAGACATCTCTGTCTCTACCATGTGAGGACACAACAAGAAGACAGTCATCTGCAAACAGGAAGGGGTTGCCGCCAGACTCTAGACCTGCTGACACCTTGGTCCTGGACTTCCCAGTATCCAGAACTGTGAGAAATAAAGGTTTATTGTTTAAAGCATCTAGTCTATGGTATATTTGTTACAACACCCTGAACTGAATAAGACAGCAGACAAACCTCTCCCCTCTAACGTGTACCTAAGGGCAAAATACGAAATAAAATAAATAAAATAAGATAAATTGATGTTATTAAGTAATCAAAGAAGTGAAAATTAGAATGAGATGATTTATTCCCATCAAATGGGCAAAGATAAAGGGAAAAATAGGATCACTGTCTCCAATTGTGTGGGGAACTGAGTCTACGTCTATCACTGATGGAGTGTGAGCTGATACTGTGTTTAAAGGGCAGTTTAGCAAGGGTAAGATTCCAAAAGCTACAGTAGAAATCAAATGTCTTTAAAATGCACACCCACTTTGATCTAGAAAATCTCCTTTTACTATTTTTTTCTAAGGAAATGATCACAAATGTACATCTTTAACTATAAAAATTTTTATCAAAGCTTTGTTTGAAATAAGTCCTCAACATTATAAGGCTTGGTCCAGTAGAGGACGGTGAATGCATAGATGGAGTACCATGTTAGCCATGAAAAGGTTGTATTGAAACATGGAGAGGCATCCATAATATAAAATGTAATTAAGTGAAAAATCATTATATAAAATACTGTCTTCAGTAATTCGTGGTTATCAATTAATAAGTGTTTATTAAGTTTCAACATATGCCATACACTATATAGTGAAAATATAAATCATATTATAATAGTTGCCAACCCATTTTTTAACTACATATACATAGAAATATAAATCACACCACATACGCAGAAAATACTGGAGGGACAGCCATCAAAGTATTGATAGTAAATATCTCTGGATGCATGTGATTTTCATTTCTGCTACTTAATTTTGGTTTCTTAATTTTGTACAGTGAACTTGTTTGCTTTTGTAATAATACAAATCATCAAAAGTTGTTTAGCATTTTCCTTCTACGTTCTTTGAGCCATTTTCCCCTTCTTTTGCACTGTGTTATTTTGATGCAGAATCAGAGTGGGAAACCACTTTCACCTGAAGTAGGAAAGAGGCCCAAGACTGCAGCTGAGACTGAGGAACTTTACAGGCCCCCCCCCAAAAAAAATTGCCCTCTGAGGGTAATTTCCTATTTGTCCAAAAAGCATTTATCTGGATTATCAGAGACTCACTACACAGACACAGCCTCGAATGAGCACCCCTTCGGTACACTCCCACTCCCACTTTCCATCTAGTTCCCAGTGGCTACTTCTGCCAGTCCTGGCCCAGTCTCACACTCTCCACTCATGCATCTCAGTCCCAGCTCCTCAGCCTGGCACTCGAGGCCCCTCCATGTAGCCCCTGCCTGCACCCCCATCATCCTCATGGCTCTTTCTAATGCAGCCCCACCAGACTACTTCCTGTGCTGTTCCCCTGCCCGTCTCCATCCTTCTTCATGGTTTTGCTCACTATGCCTGGCCAAAGGCATCCCATCACTCAAATCTGCTCAGATCTTGCCTTTGCCACAAGGCATCTTCAGCCATCTTCCTGCCAGGTTTCCCCATTAGGGTGTGTGTGTGCCTTTATTACGGCTCTTCGTCTCTGTCTGGCATTACCGTTCCTCTTTTCTTTGTGTCTTTCATGGGGCACAGGAAGTCAATGCACATTTGCACCACTGGATTCACTATGCTAACTAGGAATTAGCAGCTTTCAAAGGATTAGAGAGTATGAGCGCACTGTCCATGGAATAGTCTGAATATTCTATTTTGTTCTAAACAGGATAATACTTCATTTACACATTTACCCATTAATCTCTTTTGCATAATGAAAGCCTGACTGGAAACTGATTTACCTAATGTTACATGGGTAGTCAGAGGGCAGAGTTGAAATATAAAATCTGATTTCTTCCTTCCCAGTGCTGTGCCTTTCATTGAACTAAGTGGTTGAATTTAGAAGGGACCTCAAGATCCTGCAAAGTGAGAGGGCATCATTTTACTGTCCATTGTCATTGCAGAAATTCTGATGATAGGAGGTTTTTGGTTAGTTCAAGTCTGAATAGATTAGTGCTTATTTGGTGATTAATTCATTTGCCAAACCAGTGTTGTCAGTGCAAGACATTTGTGCCCTGGCCTATGGAGAGGTGCATTTGTGCACCTCTCCCTTCTCAGGTGGGGCAGGGCCACCCTGCGTCACAGCTGACACTGCAGGCTTTGCCCAGCCTCCTTCCTGGAGGTTGTTGGACCCTGTATATTTTCCTACAAATGTCTCTGGCATTTGAGAGGCAAGTAAGCCCCACAGAGCCTGCTTGTTCACAGAGGGCCTTATCAGTTGTTGATGAGACCCTGTCTAGGCTCACAGACAGGCAGTTTCCTCCAGCCCCAGAGCCTGAGCCTGCTGTGGAGCCAGAAGAAGGTGATAAGCCTCCGAGAAGATTTTTTAGGAGCCTTGCCTATCTTTCACACCAAGTCGCCAGGGCACATTTTCCATGGTCGCCATTTACAGATAGGGTGGCTGCTCTCGGATAAGGATGGGGGTAAGGAGGGGGTCATTAAAAGGGGCAAATGGTTTTTCCAATTAGCTACCCTTAGGAATCCCTCAGGATCCTTCAGGCTTTGTCCTTGACAACCTTTTTTTTTTTTTTTTTAAATTGTAAACTCCTTCCCCAGCCAACTGACCAAGGAAACCCTTCGTGGCTGGCTCCAAAGCAATCAGACAAGGTAGGCCCAGAGCCTCAAAGAGTTGAGTCTTACTGGGAAGAGTTTAACTTTCAGGAATATTGTGTCTGCTGCTTCTAGGCAGGAAAGCTGTGGAGATAGAGGTAGTGGGGTTGCCACAGAGAAGCCCAATGTTAAGTCCACTGACCCATACCAATCAGGTTACAGAAAATGAGTTATAGAATGACCCCTGATGGGGTGGGTATTCCTGCCAAGAGTTAGGGCAAACACGGGAAAACATGAAGAGATGGGCCGGGTGGTAGTCTGGGAAGCTGAAAACAGGCTCTTTTTTGTGGGACTCTGAAACCTATCTTCTCTTTGGACATTTCTTAAGAGGGTCTTAAGAGCAGGAAATGAATGATGGGGGGTGGTATACTGCTGACTTACAGCATTTATGGCAAGTGAAATTGAAATGAGGGCTTCAAATTTGTATTTACAAAGTGCATTATTTTGATTTCTTATTTAGACAAGTAAATACATGTTCCAGGCTTTACAAAGAGACCTAAAATACAACTTTTTTAAAAGTTGTGTTCTAAGGTATGTAGTAAGTGCCCCGTCATTGACAAAGAGATCGTCTGCACTGTCTCCTGTAATTGTTCCCATCGCTGTTTTCCACTGAAGACACTGAGGCACAGCATGGTAAGCCACATACCCAGTGTCACCTACTAGGAAGGGTGTGCTTAGGATGTCGGTTGGCCATCTCTCGCTCTCATTCATGCTGCCTTCAGTCTTTTAACTGTTGCTTTTTTTGGTCTATTGCTCCAACGAGCAGACACAGAATGTAGCCTGCTCACACCAAGAGTAAAGTGTGAGGTTTGGTGATAAAACAACAGGGTGTGTGTGATGGTGGGTGGGTGACAGGGGTGGCGGCAGTGTGACGTGGACTCCGTGGGGAGCTCTTTCATAATGTGCCATCTGGAAGACTGCTCTTTTTCTTGATTGAAGTTTTCCAAATGATAACACCCAGACTCTTGTCACCGCTTTTAAACACACTGGCATGGTTTGCCTAATGTTGACTCATATTATAATCACACTAACTTGACTGAGACACTGCGGTGGAGCAGGCAGTTTGAGTCTAGTGCATGCACTTTGGTGAGAAGATACTTGTGCCAACTGTGGTAAGGCGACAGGCACGCTGAATGTGAGCAACAAGCAGTAGCTGTATGTGTCATTTTTCTCCTTATCATTGTTTCCAGCGAGTAGCAAGGGTGTGAGAATGGATTGGGCTTTTAAGTACAAAAAGAGATACAGAGCCAAACAAAAAAGAAAACCAGTCACAGAGAAAAAGGGCTAGTAGCCTTTGTAAATACAACGTCAGGGCAGAAGTCCCATTCCTCTGTGGCTAAAACTAGGATGCTCGTCTTTCTGGTTTTTATTTAACAAACCTGAACCTTGGGGAGATAGACTTAGGTGGAAAGGCCTTTCTGTTCCTTCCTCTTGGAAGAAAGAAATAATTAGCGCTTTTCAAGTAGCCTCCAAAGACTAATACAGTATTTACTTTCCTGTCTAGCGTTCTTTATTTTGGAACTTAATAACTCAAGGCAACCACTCACAAGACCACCAACCCCTCATCCTCTATGTAAAATTCCACACTGGGACTTGGGTTTGGGGGTTCCTTTGAAGGAGGAAAGTAAGTGTCAACAGCCACAGCTCTGATCTTAGCTGTTGGCCACTGGATGCTGCCAGGAGACCTCATGTGCCCTTTCAACTTTGAGGACAGATTGCCACCAAGGCTGCCTCAAGAATCATTTCCTAACATCAATGACTTTTCATTTCAGCACAGTCCTGGCAGAATTGTTAGGAACTTTAGTGTTTATGGAAAATGCCTTTGACAAGTCTGGATTCGTTTAGAATAACAAGGCAAGGACAGGGTGGGTGGTTAGAATACATATGTCTATTTTATAGATGAAGCAACAGAAGAAGAGAGAAGGTTGCCCAGAACTCCAGGAATCTAACTCCTAGAAGGTTCTGCATCCTGGAGACCACAGTGCTGGGATTTGCCTTGTGGTATGTTTTACACAGCGTGATAGACTGGGGGGAGGGGCTCTACTTCCCAGCTTAGTGCTGCACTCTGAGTAGTAGCCTGGCTCCTGGGGATGCTAAGGCACTGGTTTTAGTATTCCCAGGGCCCGTCAGTCTGAGACTCAATACCCTCTCTTGACCACTAACACTGGTCATGCAGATGTCACGCCTCTCATGCTTATGGCACAACATTACCATAAATTAGTCTCTCTTTCAACAACATGGAATGTAGCAGATTGCCGCCTGGGGAATGCCTGTTACTGGAATTACTACATGTCCTAGCATTTATGAGTCTTCCTTTTCACATTTTTTTTTACTAGTAAAATTGTGGAAAATAGAAATTATCCATTTGAAAAATAAATACAATGTAAAATTTTCTTTCTCTTTAACAAAAAAAAAAGATATCCTTTGTTTTCATTCCATGGTAAAAACCCTCTGATCTATAGTCCAATCAACCAGAAATTCAGTAACCCAAGATTCTCAAAACATATCAGATGCTTTAATAAAAATTATGAGAGAAATAATAATTAAGCACACCTTTACTTGGAATTTTTTTAGAGCAACTTTTGAAGTATACAATGGTAAGGCAAGTATGCTTTCTACTTAATACCCAAATCAGGTTTCTTAAAGTATGTGCTGGGGGACTACCAGGCATCAGAGGCCCTCTCAGGGAGGACCCCGTGTCACTGAATCAGAGACTCTGGCAAACTTTTTCCTGCTCCATCCTGCACCTGCACAACTATACCAAGACCTTAGAGGTCCAATTCAGAATTCTCCAAACTCTTCTGGAACCATTCAGTCTCACTTGAATAGCAAATGCAGTCCAATGCTTTTCCTAGTCTGAGAATTATTTAGCTCTTTGGTACAAATGACATAACTCAGCCAGAGCTCTCATATTGCCCATCATTCTGGAAAAACTGGGGGGCCTTTCTGCAAGTATGAAAAGGAAGACGATTTTGCTTTCAGTGGATGTCAAAAGTGGCCTCCGTGTTGTTCACTGCTCAGTTTTAGGCCCTTTAGAGTTTTCCTTTCTCCTGAAATGACTTCACAATTTAAAGTAAATATTTATTATTTTTTAAAATAAATCATGTTTTAAGTAACTCAAGTATCTCTCGGTGGATGAACGGATAAACAAAATGTGGTAACCACATACAATTGAATATTATTTGGTCTTAAAAAGGAGAGACTCGGACAGATACCACCACACATGAATCTTGAGGACATTGTGAGAAGTGAAATAAGCCAGATCCAAAGACAAATTCTGTGTGATTACACTTACCCGAGGCACTGAGCTTTCTGTCTTTATGAGTTTGAAAGCAGTCAAACTCATAAAGACAGAAGCTGGAAGGGTGAGGGGAGCGGGAATGGGGTGTTAGTGTTTAATAGATATGGAGCGTTCATTAAGAAAGATAAAAAAGTTCTGGAGATGGAGGACGGCGATGGTTTCACAACAGCATGAATGTATTTGATGCCTCTGAGCAGCATACTTATACATGGTTCACATGATGCATTTTATTTTATGTATATGTTACCATGATTTTTAAAAAACCTTTGCAGTGTGAGTGTGTGTCGACCCTTAACTGTGTTTCATCTGGTTTTGAATGGAGGTGCAGCTCTCTTCCCAGCTCCATGGGTTTTCAAGTCTAGCTAGATCTGAGGGGGTGTGCCGGCAAGCAGAGGCCAGAGTTCAGCCGCCTGCAGTATTCCTGATGTCCAGGACACTTAACAGAGGCTTTTTCTTGGGTCTGTGCTCTTGGTAAAGTGATAATGCTCCTAATTAGCACAGAGACCTGCGTCCAAACAGCCTGACAGGCTGGGCCCTTGGACGCCAGGATGGGGAGGGAGACAGAAGGAAGGCCAGCAAGGAGTGACTGAGCACTCAGTACTGGGGACAGAGGAGCTGGGAGGAAGGGGGGGCTATATAGAAAGGGCAAGAGGAGAATGTTTTGCTGACAGAAAAGAGATTATTTTAGACCAACTTCTAATGCTAGTGATGTTTTAATCTCATGGCTGGAGAAAGTGCTTTCAGGACAAGCTGAATCAATTCAGTGTCCTCTGTGATCTTCCTTCAGTGAGGTCCCAGGGAGACTGCAAAAGATTCTGTTGTTTTGAGCTACTTAAGTTTGTGTTAACTTGTTACAGCAGCTCTGGGAGACAAAGACAATTGCCAGCACTTAAAGCTGGCATGGCAATCTCCTTCCATGTTAATTACGACATGTGAGAAAGAGCCGTGCTGTGCTGTGCTATGTTGGAGCAGGGTTTCGTAAACTCCCCAGTGCACACTCCCACCTGGGGACACTCTTGCAGGGCACTGTGAGACAGGGCTGAGGTCCAAGACTCTGCATGGCTGACATGCTTCTCATGACACAGATGCTGCTGATTGTGCAACACTTTGAACCCACAAAAACTACTTTGGGATGCAGCCACGTCCCAGACTCTTATACACTGTTGGTAGGACTGAAAATTAGTACAGCATGTATGAAAAATTATATGGCGATATCTCAATGAACGTAAGGTAGACTTGCTGTTTGATCCAGCAACCCCACAGCTGTTTATATGCCCAAAGGGAAAAAGGCCATTTTATAAAAAGGATGCCTGTACTCAAATGTTTATAACAGCACACTTCATAATTGCAAAGATGTAGAAACAGGTTAATAAAATAGGCTTACCCTGGAGTACTATTTAGCCATAAAAATGACTATCTAGTCTCTTTTGTGACAACACAGAGGGAACTAGAAACCATTCTTCCAAGTGGAACATCACAAGAATGGAGAAATGAAATCTTGTAATCGATACCAAATTGCAACTGATTGAGCAACACTTAAGTGGATGTATGGAAGGAAAGCTCAATGAAAATCATGCTGGATTGAGGAGGGATGTGGAGATGAGTAAATTCACACACAGTACACACTCTCTGGGTGAAGGACACACAACTCTTAATCTGTATAAAACAAAGTATGTAAACTAAACCTATGTCCACCTAATATTCCGGTAATTACAAAAATAAGTATATGCATTGTGTTCTGCTGGGAGCCACTGGCCAGCATTCAGTCTTTACTGGGGCCTCTTTATGCTCTTTACCTACGTTTTATATCACAGTAGTTGTCCTGGTACGTTCAGTGCTCTATGTCCTTATCCCTGATCTCTAGCCAATAACACAGAATCAATAATCACTTTTGCACAAAGGTCTTGTATCTCATCTTTCTCCTCTGGTAAATAAGGGAAGGCTTCTGTTAAAGACTTGGGCTAGGGCTGCTCAAGTTTATTCCACCTCAGATTTTCCTTGAGCGTGGGTGCTTTTCACACAGAGAAAGCAGATGCTGTGGGTCCTAGTCATCTACCTGTTCCTTCAAACACCACCTTTTGCTTTTGACTTGAGGTCTTTCTCCTTATTTGCCCTAGACTAAGGACATAAAATATTCTGGAAGTGATAGGACACTCCTTTGCTCAAGGCTGCAGCAGCCTCAGTGAGTGGTGAGCTTCCTGCCGAGTGGCTGATGCTCCTGCGTGGGTTGTTGCTGGGCCTGTCTTATCTGCCCTCCATTTGCAGACTGTGTGTGTGCGTGCGTGTGTGTGTGAGAGAGAGAAACCTCACTAACTTCATCCTCACCAAGGCTCTGGTTGGCTTGTGCACATAACAGGATGTGAATGCTGATTATAGCCAGAGCACGTAACTGTGATCTGTATTTTTTTAGCACTATCTGGAAAACACCCATCTTCTGTGGGTGTCCCTCTGTGGGCATAAAATGACCGCTGCCTTTATCAGAATGTCATTCCCTTAGTAAGTGGTTTCTGCAAACAGCATTTTACTCGCAGGATTGACACAGTAGAATTTTGTGAAGATGCTATACAAGTGTCCCATAGGCCCAGCAGCACAGCCACTTTCAAGAATCAACATTTCAGTTCCTCTGAATTCTTACTGCCTAAACACACTTCCAGAAGTAAGCACTTAAACGAGTTGGCTTAAAAAATAAAAAACTGATAAGGCAGGAGCTGCTGTTCAGCTACAGATTCTCCAGCTCATCGAAAATGCATTTGCCTTCCTCACAGGTTGGTGGCTATGTGTCTCCTCCCTGAGCCCCATGGGAAGGTGTCACTAGAGTTGGAGTGAGGGCATGTTGAACAGGTTCCCCAATCCTGTTCCCTGGAGAGCGAACACAAACTGCCTCCTTTAGTTGACATCAGTTCATTTTGTTTTTCCTCACTGCCTTACCTTTCTTCCTGTTTCAATCACATTTATTTGGTGATGAGAACAGACCCTCCCAAGATACCTCGTAGCTCTGGGGATTGGCGGTAGGAATATGCTGGTGTAGGACTCTGTCTGAGGGATCTGGGGACAGAGGTGTGTGTAGAACTGGGCTCTTTTCCTGGTACTTTGGCTCTATCTGCCTGGGGCTCCTCTCTGTACTAAGCAGCATCCTCTGTCTGCTCAGGGAATCTGCTTTCTGTCACTTAGGCTTACATGTGGCCCTTTTCAGGCACCTGGCCTTTATTTTGGTACATCTTCCTTCCCCTCTGACTGCATATTGGCAAATTCTTCTTATGTATTTTAGTTTAAATTCTCAGGAGAAATAACCTTCTCTTTTCATGGGGCCAGTGGAAGATTTCAGGCCAGCTCTGATTGGTTCTTCCATATCATGTGACTCTATATCACGGGACCTAGAGTTGATGACTTTAATCAACTGGGTCAACTGTGCCTCAGGTATTGCAGGGTACAAATCATGGCCCAGAAAGCGAAAGGCTAAAGGTTGGACAGATCCTTGTGAAGAGAGTTTGGACCTCGGCAATGACCCAGTTTCCAGGGCACAGGCTTCTCTCAACTTACACTGAAAGAATTTTACTTATAAAATCCAACTGAGGAAATTCAGGGGTCTGGGGGCCATAGGACACAGAAGCTATGCAGTAAGTACCACTCTGCCTTCTGGTTTTAGTCTTCAGAAGTGAGAGGGGTGAGGCTAAATTCACAGATTATGAAGCTGTCCTCCTTGAAAACAAGAACAAATAAGCACGTTTGAAAGGCAAAAGTGAGCAGGTGCCCTTGTAGAGGTTCAGCTCAACATAGCAAAGTGCTGTCAGGGAGGGCAGAGCGAGGCCTTGCTGAGAGCAGCTGGTGTGAAAGGGCAGGAAGGCCGGGCTCTCAGCTGTGAATGTGTGCTGCACACTTGGAAGCCAAGCGGGCCGCAGCCTGCCAGGCTGTGCAGCAAGGGTCATGGCGCTGTGTGAATTCCATTTGCAGGTCTGGTTTTTAAAAGGAGGAGCTGGCCTTCCTGGCTCTAATGGAGAAGAGCAGCTTTGAGTTTACAGTCAGAGAGGAGGAGGTTTCCCGGGCACTCGGGAGACTTTGATCGTCAGAGTTGGGTATCCGCTTTGTTTCTGCTGTCCTCAAGCCCCAGCACTGTCACCTCCATCCCTTTTCTTTACGCCACTTGCTGGCCACTTTTACTAAAGATTCATTGTGTTTTAACAGCAATGTGTGGTTTTTAGAGTGACTTGTCTTAAAAACTATCTCAGTAAAGCTTTTGGTAGGAAATAAAGATACTGGGGATAAACAGACATTTCTTAGGCAGGATGTCAAAAACTTTAACCATAAAAAAATAATAATTGAATATCATCAAAATTAAAACATTTTATACATCAAAAGTCACTATAGAAAAACTGAGAGGAATAGTCCGAGTATATGCACCTAACAGGGGACTTGCACCCAGAATCCGGGCACACCCTGCTTTGCTGCACTTCCCAGATAATCCATTTTTTGCAAACTGAAGGCTTGTGGTGATTCTGTGTTGCTCAGGCAAGTCCATGGGTGCAGTTATTCCAATGGCATGTTCTCTTTTTTGTGTCTCTGTGTAATTTGCATTATTTCAAAGTTTTTTGTTGTAGTTTTTATAGTGCTTTGTCATCAATGATCTCTGAGGTTAGTGTAAGGGTCATGAACCATACCCATATCAGGCAGGAAACTTAATAAATGTTGTGTGCATTCTGACTGCTGCACTGACGGACAGTTCCCCATCCCCCTCCCTTTCTGTGGGCCTCTCTATTCTCTGAAACTCAATATTGAAATTAGGCAATCAATTACCCTACAGTGGCTTCTGAGTGTTCAAGTGAAACAAATGGTCACATCCGTGTAGGTATCTGTCACTTAACATAGGCTTAAAAGGTACAAATGCAAATTATGTGACCAAAATTTGTGTACCCCTGTGATACTCTGAAATTAAAACAAAACAAAACAAAACAATTGTACAAAATATTCTCTAGGTGTGGCCACCTCATGTAAAACTTTGTAATGAATATTTTGTAAATAATGGTATACTTATCTACAGAGAAAGGTAGAAATGATTAAGTTTAGTAAGGAAGACATGTCAAAAGCCAAGACTGGTTGCAAGTGAGGCCTCTTGAGCTAATCATGTAGTGCCCAGGAGTTCCACAAAGACCACCCTGCTAAACAAGCCAAATTTACAGCAGAGTCCTTTTATTGAAGAGCCAGCTGGCGACTGCCTTAGTGTCCCAACATGGGGTTTCTGAGAGTAGCCTCAAGTGCTTAGAAGTCAGGTTTTTAAGGCTTGGTCTGCATCCTGGTTGGCACACAGGCTGTCCAGGTGTATTTGGGGAGAGGAGGAGCAAGTAAGCATTGTACAGAAGCAGAATTTTGAGGCTAGTTAGCTATATGTCATACATCTTTGTTTTAATATTTTCCCATACATTTTAGTTTCAGTACTTTTCCTCCATACATCTTTGTCTCAGTATTCTCTCCACCTGGCATTATTTAAAGGTCAGTCCTGGCATAGTCAGTTCATTTCCCAGGCCCAGGAGTTAGTCAAGCAAGAAGTTAGTGAGTACTTTCCCATCTATCTTGGGAGTGAACTAGGCTTACTCCATTTTGTTGAGGGCTTGCAGCCCAGGAATTTGTTGAGAATGACCTGGTATTTTTCTACTCTAGCCTAGACCTAACAGTCGGCCAAGTTGTGCATGTAAAGGAAAAGTTTCTGAAGGAAATCAAGTGTGCTACTCCAGTGAACACACCAAGGTAATAAAGTGAAACAGTCAAACAGTGCTGATATGGAGAAAGTTTGACTATTCGGATAGATCAAACCAGCCACAGCATTCCCTGAAACCAAAGCCGAATCCAGAGCAAGGCCCTAACTCTCTTCCATTCTCTGAAGAGTGAGGAGTGAGGAAGCTGCAGAAGAAAATTTGGAGGCAAGCTGAGGTTGGTTCATGAGGTTTAAGGAAAGAAACCATCTCCACAATGTTAAAGGCAAAGTGAAGCAGCAAGTGCTGATGGAGAAGCAGCAACAAGTTATCCAGAAAACTTAGCTAAGATGACTGATGAAGGTGGCTACACCAATCAACAGATTTCCAGGGTAAATGCAACAGCCTTCTATTGGAGGAAGATGCCAACTGGGACTTTTCATAGCTAGAGAGAAGTCATTGCCTGGAGCTTCAAAGGACAGGCTGACTTTTTGTTGGGGAAGAGGGTAGCTGGTACTTTAGGTTGAAAAGTACCATTTTCAGTTGCCATTCTGAAAATTCCAGGGCTCCTAACGATGATGTTAAAATCTACCCTGCTTATTCTCTATAAATGGTATAGCAAAGTCTGGATGACAGCACATCCATTTATAGTAGCAGGGGTGCCCAACCTATGGCCCATAGCCTGAATGCTGATTTTTTGAGGACTTTTTTTTGCTTATCTGCAGTGTCAGGTACCATAAAAAGTGTGTACAGATCTTTGTTTTACTAATTAGCTTCCATTAGTGTTTGTGTATTTAATGTGTGGCCCAAGGCAACACTTATTCTTACAATGTGTGACAGAAAAGTAAAAAGGTTGTACATTCCCGGTTTATAGCCTGGTTTACTGAATAATTTAAGCCCACTTTTGCGATCTACTGCTCAAAAAAAAAGATTTCTTTCAAACTATTACCGCTTATTAACAATGCATCCGGTCTCTCAAGAGCTCTGATGCGCAAGGAGATAAATGTTGTTTTTATGTCTGCTGACACAACATTCGTTCTGCAGACCATGGATCAAAGAGTCATTTCAACTTTCAAGTCTTATTATTTAAGGAAAACATTTTGTAAGGCTACAGCAGACATAGATAGTGACTCTTCTGATGAATCTGGGCAAAGTCAATTGAAAACCTTCTGGAAAGGATTTACCATACAAGATAACATTAAGAACATTTGTTATTTATAGGAGAAAGTAAAAATATTAACATTTAATAAAAGTTTATGAGAAGTTGACTCCAACCCTCGAAAATGACTTTAAGGGGATTGAGACTTCAACGGAAGAAGCAATTACAGCTGCAG
>CAUYQV010051609.1:0-11931 GCA_963574575.1 Galagoides demidoff | reverse complement strand
TTGTGTTCTTAGCTATGTAGAAGCTTTTCAGCTTAATGAAGTCCCATTTGTTTATTTTTGTTGTTGCAATTGCCAGTGAAGTCTTGTCATAAAATCTTTCCCCGTCTTACATCATAAAGAGTTTTTCCCAGACTTTCTTCTAAATTTTTATTGCTTCATGTCTTAGATTTAAATTTTTATCCATCTTGAGTCAACTTTTGTGAGTGGCGAAAGGGATGGGTCCAGTTTCAGTCTTTTACACGTGATTATCCGGTTCTCCCAGCACCATTTGTGAAATAGGGATTCTTTTCCCACTGTGTGCTTTTGCTCGGTTTATCACAGATCAGATGGCAACTAGAGACTGGTTTCATCTTTTGCTTTTTATTCTGTTCCATATGTCTCTGTCTCTATTTTTGTGCCAATACCATGCTATTTTGATCACTGTGGACTTGTAAGATAAGCTGAAGTCTAGTAGAGTGCTGCCTCTGACTTTGTTTTTATTACTAAGAATTGTCTTGGTTATATAGGTTTTTTTTCTGGTTTCAAGAACTTTAGACTTTGGAGTTGATGCTGGAATGAGTTGAGCTTTGGGGGGGCCATTGGGATGGAATAAATATATTTTGGGTGTGTATTTAGGGGTCCACACAGAAGCATGCTGTGGACTGAATGCTTTTGTCACCCACAAATGGTAATTTGTTCTAGCAGCCTAAGCTAAGACACAGATCACACTGCCTTTTTTTTCAAGAAGGGGTCCATTATCACAACAGAGCACCTCAGAAATACATGTAACAGACATGAGAAAGTTTTCTCAACTTGACATTGGACTCCGAGCTGGACTTCCAGAATTTCCATGAGAACACTAAGTGGGTTTAACATAGGCTCTGCCATATCACAGCTCCATGGCTCAGGCAATTTGCCAGCCCCTATTTTTTCACCTTTGAACTATCACCCAAGACACTGGAATACATCACAGAATTGTACCCACTTGGGTCTACCTTTGAAGGACTTTATGAAGGTAAAAATGGGGAAATAGTGAATATTAAGAGTAATAGCAATACATCAGACATGTTACTTCTTGGCCAATTGACCAGTTTGTTTTATTTTATTTTTTTAAATAGAGTCTCACCCTGATGCTCTGGGTAAAGTGGCATCATAGCTCACAATAACCTCACACTCCTGGGCTCACGTCATCCTTTTGCCTCAGCCTCCTTAGTAGCTGGGACTACAGGCACCCACCACCACACCTGGCTAGTTTTTCTATTTTTAGTTGAGGCAGGATCTCACTCTTGCTCAGGCTGGTTCTGAACCCCTCACATCTATTTGCCTAACACTTGGTATCTTACTGTTCAAAGTGCTTTCGTAACACATCTTGGGTGGAAGCCCTCAGGGTATTGTAAGGTCTGATGACAGACTGTACTGTTATTGACACAGGAGAGACAATAAAAGTTACAGCACACCAACATGCACTGGCCATGGTCTCAAAATGAGGGCTGAGAAGAAATAAGGAAGGATGGGGGCATTCCAGGGAGTATGACTTCTTTCTCTGAGTCCTCAGCATCAAATCGCCACAAGTGTCAAATTGCCAGAAGAGTCTGGACATTCCCTTTTACATAAGCCAGCCATTGACGTTTTCAAAATTCCCACAATTGGCGAAAACCACACAATCTCATAGGACAAATTTTCCTCCCAACTTTTCTAAGTAAGAGCTCAGCAAAACTTCCCAGCTTCTCAGAAAGGAGAAAAGCAGGGAAGGCCTGTCAGGAGAGCTGTGACAATCAATGCAATGTTCCCGACCATGGGCCAAACCTCTGTGATGAAACACAATTCTGGGGCCTCCCAAAGAATCAAAGCCCCACAAAACGTGGCTGGGACTCTAGTCAGTGGTCTCAATTCAAGGACTTCCTGCTTTTTTAAGTGCTGCCTGCCTCAGTCTGATCTTTTTAATTTCCTCTGCATCACACACAATGGAGCAGAATATAAGGTCAGAAAAAGTGGAGAGAAGAAATTTCACTTTCTTTTTCCGGGAAGAAATGGCAAGATGGCAGATCACGTTCTGAAGTGACTTTCTCTGCTCTCCAAGGAGCAGAATACAAAGTCAGACCCAAAGAGTCGGGCCAGAGGCCATTTCCTCGCTCAACTTTTGAGCTGATGCCCAATTTTATTCTTGGAATCTTTTACTGTGTCTTGCTCCTTCTAAGATGGAGAAAGTCACTTCAGAACTTGCCCTGCCATCTTCTTCTTTTTGTGAAAACTGTAATGGAGTCAGAGGTGGGATTGTCTTCAAAGGACAAAGGATACCTTTCTTGGTTCTAAGTTGTTATGGAGCTCTTACTCTGTCCTCACAGCAGTTAAGTTTCATGTCTAACCCGATGCCCCAAATATAGTTGATGATCAGGAGAAGATTGGTTATTCATTCAAATATTCCCTGCACTAAACCCCCCTCGTAAGCTGATAAAAGAGACCGTCTCTGCCCTCATAGAGGTCTGGGTGTAATGGAGTGGCACTGGGTACTGACTGCCGTAGCAGGAGAGGCAGAGGTGGTGAGCTGTCTGCCACAAATGTGTGTGGCCCTTCCCAAAGTGATTGATAGGAAGCTGGTGCCTGCTACAATTCTTACTCCTTTTGTACCATGGTGAGGTCATACTCACCATGTCCTAACCAATAAAATCATAATATAAAATCATAAAATAAATAGAATAAAATAAAATAAGGGGGCAGATTTGTACACAACTTCCAGACCCAGACCGGAAGACTTCCTGCACTTTCCTCCATGCTCTCTCTCTTCCTACCTCTACCAGGGGGATGTGAATGTCCATGAAAGCCACATAATGAGATGGTAAAATCTCTGTCCCCTGGGGCCCTGAATGACTCCATGGAGCAGAAAGTCCGTCCTCATTCCCTGTAGTGCCAGCCAACTTGATTGACCTACATTCATAAAAAATAAACTTCTATTTAGCCACTGAGATCAGAAAGTTTATCTATTACCACTGTTAGCCTTCTGTTAACCATTCATTCAGCACCTTTCAATTCATATATTTATTTACTACTTTTCATCTAGTTGATACATTCATTGAGAGCCCACTGTTGGCTGCACATAGTTAAAAGCACTAGGATACCATGGGTGGGGTGAGGGGAAGGGCAGAAAATAGACAAACAGGAAACTACATAAGATATTTCAAGTTGGGCTCAGCGCCTGTGGCTCAATCGGCTAAGGCGCCAGCCACGTACACCTAAGGTGGCCGGGTTCAAATCCCCAGCCCGGACCCGCCAAACAACAATGATGGCTGCAACCAAAAAAAAAAAAAAAAATGGCCGGGTGTTGTGGCGGGTGCCTGTAATCCCAACTACTTGGGAGGCAGAGGCAGGAGACTCACTTGAGCCCAGGAGTTGGAGGTTGCTGTGAGCTGTAATGCCATGGCACTCTACCCAGGGGGATAGCTTGAGGCTCCATCTCAAAAAAAAAAAAAGATATTTCAAGTTGGAATAATGTTATGAAGAAAAACTATGACATCACTGTGATAGTAATTGAGAAGCATCTGCAAAGAAATGAAAATTTCACCTAAGACCTGAAGGATAGAAAGATACCGACCATGAATGTATTTAGGGGGGAAAGCACTATTAGCTTAAGGAACAGCAAATGCAAAGGCCTCAGGTAGGGAGATCCCTGTGAATATCTCATTATCCAACCAAAGGCATGTGTGCTACACCAGAGGTCCCCAACTTTTTTTGGCACCAGGGACCATTTCATGGAAGACAATTTTTCCATGGATGGGGGTTGAGGGTTTGGGGGGATGGGAGAGGATGTAGAGGCCAGGTGGGATGCTATTGATGGGGAGCTGCTGTAAATACAGATGAAGCTTCACTTGATAGCCAGCCCACTGCTCACCTCCTGCTGTGTAGCCCAGTTCCTGCAAGCCTGGGCTTAGGGACTGCAGTGTTATGCAACCCACAGCAGAACAGGAGAATTAAACAGAAATAGTACCTTGAGAGCCAGGAGTTTTGACCACCCTTCTGATGACCTTCCCAACACTGTTCCCAGGTCAGTCACTGCTGCCCTGTCGTCCCAAAGCCAGACTCCCTTTCCAGGGCTCCAGGCTCTGGCTGTGGCTGTCCTGGACTAGCAGTGACTGACCACTGAAAAACAATTTTCTCAGCAACTGCTTCAACAAGCATGATTTTAGAATGCCACTCAAATCATCTATTTCAAGCAGTGAAACATTACAGATTTTGATTTTTTTTTTTTCTGGGAAAAGTTCTGGTGGTTTGAGTGTCCCCAAGAATGTTGACCTGAGGATTTTAGGAAAACAGCAACACACAAACTGCCAAGTGTTTCTTTATGGAATAAATAAATAAAAGGGCAATAACCTCACTATGAAGCGTTTCCTCCGGTAGGAAAGAGGAAATTGTTGTAGTTTCCATTCGGGATCTAGGGACCGCATTTGATATGAACTCTTCTGCCCTTACATGAAATATTGAATTAATTTCTGTTATCAATTGGAATACGTTGCCATCTTATTCACGGTGAATTACCCTGGCTGGAAATATTTGCTATTTTTTCTCTCCTAGAGATTCTCCTGTGTCAGTAGCCCGGGGAATAAACTGTCTGATTTAGTTATAGAGAAAATCACTGTTTTTATTCAATGCCTATTTTTTCCAAGGGGACTAGAGAAACATTCTCACTGCTATCAACTTGTTTCTAAGAAAAGGAAAAGGTGCCATTTCACTAAAAATCCATCACACAGTCCAATAAATGAGGTTGCTCTGAGTTAGGATGGGGAGAGCTCCCTGAGATGAGATTGTTAGAAAGAAGTGTGTGAAGCTGGAAAGAGAGGGAAGGATTGCCTGGGTCCAAGTGTGACCTCAACTATGGAGTTTGCCAGGTTGGAGTTACCCCAACCTGAGGACGCTACAAGTGAAGAAGAGCTGGGAGCACACACAGAGAGAGAGAGAGAGATCAATAGAGCAAGGAAACTGAATTCCCAAATGATATTGAATAGGTACCTACCACTCGGAGGCCTCAGTTTCCTCACCAACAAAAGGAACTCAGTTTGTTCTCTGCCCGTCTTAATGGTCTGTGGTTTGTCAGCCACATTTCTGGAATAATGTGATGCTTGAGATCTTCTTTGCCAATTTGGCTAGGCCACAGTACCCAGATATTTGGTCAAAGAGTATACTAGATGTTTCTATGACGTCTTAGAAAGAGACTAACATTTAAATCAGTAGACTTTGAGTAAAGCACACTGGCCTCTACAGCAACGTTTTTCAACCTTTTTAGTCTCACCCCACCCTTGATCCTATAGTTCCACTTGCACAGCACACTTCAATTATGCTGATCAAAAAAAGAATATACTTACTGCGCTTTGAACTTCTTTGGGCAATTAATTAACTAATGAACCTGTAGAAATTTTTGTGGCACAGCGGTAGAAAATTGCTGCTCTATGATGTGGCCTCTTCCAATCAGCTGAAGAAGGCCTTAAGAGAAAGAAAGATGTCTCCTGGAAGAGAGGAAATTCTGCCAGGAGACTGCCTTCAGGCTTGACTGTAGCTTTCTTGAGTTTCCTGCCTGCCAGCCTATCCTACAGATTTGGGACTTTCAGGTCTCTCCCATGGTGTAAGCCAATAAATAAACGTGTGCATATGTGCCTCTCTGGTTTGAATATGTCCCCGAAGAGCGTATTTTAGAAACTTAATCCCCAGTGCAACACTGTTGAGAAGTAGGACCTTTAAGAGGTGATTAGGTCATGAGGGCTTTGCCTTCACTCTTATCAGGAGGACAGTATATTTATTACAGAAGCAAATTCAGCCCTCTTGGGCTCTCTTTTGCTCTTCCACCTTCCACCATGAGATGATGGGAGGCAGTAAGAAAGTCTTTGCCAACTGGAGGCCTCTGGATTTTGGACCTCCCAGTCGCTGGGGGTGGGGGTATAGGGACTGAGTAGCTAAAGTCAGGCCCTCTATGCCTGCAAGATTGAGCCCTAGCAATAAAACTGAACATCCAGCTGGGCACGATGGCTCATGCTTGTAAGTCATCCTAGCACTCTGGGAGGCCCAGGTTTGAGGGTCACCAGGTGGGAGGCGATGGAGAGCAGCCTGAGCAAGAGCGAGACCCATCTCTACTAAAAGTAGAAAAATTACCTGGTCATGGTGCTAGGTGTCTCTAGTGCCAGCTACTTGGGAGCTGAGGCAGGAAAATTGCTTGAACCCAATAGCATGAGGCTGTTGTGAGCTAGGCTGACACCATTGCACTCTAGCCTAGGCAACAGAGTGAGATTCTATCCCTCCCACCCCCAAGAAAAGAGCTGAACATCAAAGGTTGGGTGAGCTTCCCTGATTAGGAATACTTCAACATGTTGTCACACGTTGATATGAGAATTAAGTATCTTCCATATGTCTCCACTGGGAGGAGACCACTGAAACTTTGTGCCTTTATTCTTTGCTCATTTTAGGCTGTATCCTCTCTTTGCAATAAATTGTAGCCAAAAGCGTAATAGCTCATCTGAGTTCTGTGACTCTTCTACCAAATTCTGAAACCTGAGGGTTATCTCAGAATCCCTGACATAGTCAATAACGTTGATTGAGCATTTACAGTGTGCTGACACTAGCTGAAACACTCGGGATTTATGAAGAAGCAAAAGAGGCAAATCCCCCGCCACTGTGGGTCTTACGATTATGGCGCCTGCAGGGACAGTGTGTGGCATTACAGTTCTCATGTTTATATCCCACCGTAGGCTCATGAGTGAGCTTTGGCCATGAATAAAATGAAGATCAAAAATGTGTGGAGGTGGGCAAAAAAACTAAATATATAAAACGAGATAAAGTCCAGGTGTGATCATAAGCTGCAATAGAAGACATCATTTCACACTGCTCCTCAGATGGTGACTGGAATGTGTCCCTCTGCTCTCATTTCTTGGCATACCATTACTAAACCACTGGCAAACTAAAATGGCCTGCACGATGCTCTGTAGAAAATCGTGGGGAAATTGTTGACGTTTAATTAGAGTACTGGTTTTCAACTGGGAATGATTTTGTCCTCTAAGTGGACATTTGTCAATGTCTGGAGACATTTGAGGGGGGGGTTCACAACTGGAGGAGTCCTACTGGCCTCTAGTGGGTAGAAGCCAAAGATGCCGCTAAGCTTCCTACAAGGCACATGGTAGCCCCACAAGGAAAATAACCTGGCCCAGAATGGCACAGTGCAGAGATTGAGGACCCTGAGTGCAAACCAAGGAAGGCAGAGATCTATTGACTACTTCATAAAATGGGTAAGGTGGTTTCAGAACTAAGCAAGCATGGAAGTTCCTTATGGAATAGGTTTTGCATTCCAGGGTGCTCTTTGCATTCCTGGGTGCCCAGGCAGAAATTATGCAAACAGTTTTCAGGATATTATGGGGGAAAACCAAACTCTGAACTATTCTTGAACATATACAGGAAGGCACACAAAATAGTGAACTTTCATCCAATTTAAGAGTAAAGAAATATTAGAAGTCACGCAACTTACGTGTAATCTTGTGGTACACTGGGAGCAGAGTTAAAATTAAAACTCGTAGCTATGGAATCTTGCATGGTAATTGGGAAAGTCCATCTGTGATTCCTCTCCCTTTGGCAGATAAAATAACTTATCTGAACGGGAATGAATAAAAATAATGCAATCCTTATTTATTATTATTACATCTACCACTTTTGAGCACTTTCTACTAATCTCCCTACATGTCTTATTGCATTTAATCCTCTCAAACAAGAGCGGAGAGCAGGAACAAGAATAAACTCATGACAGCTGCTGAGGAAGCTACTATTCGTACTCCCATTTCTCGGGTGGGGATGCTAAGTGGATTAGTCAGGGTTCTCCAGAGAAACAGATTGGTTTACGTGATTATGGAGGCTGAGGAGTCTCCCGTTGATGTGTCTGTAAGCTAGAGATCCAGAAAAGCTAGTGGTATGATTCTAGTCCAAATCCAAAGTCCTGAGAATTAGGGGAGATAATGTAAATCCCGGTCCAACAGGAAGAGAAAGACCAATGTCCCAGCTCACGCAAGCAGGCAAGACACCAAAGGCGTATTGCTCCTTCCTCTCTGCCTTCTCATTCTATTCAGGTCAACAACTTGGAAGGTGCCCACCCACATTGAGGAAGACCATCTACTAAGTCCATTGATGCTAATCTCATCCAGAAACACCCTCATAGATACATTGGAAATACTACTTAATTTGAGGACCCCACAGAGAGTCAAGTTGACCCATAAAACTAAGGATCACAAGGAGGCTTAACTAACGCTCAGGGTCACACAGCCAGAAAGCAGCAGAGCTAGGATGTGAGCCCAGGCTGCCTGGTAACCAAATCCATGTTCTCCTGTGTGTTCCAGCTACACAAAAGAAACACAGCAGCTGGAAGTTCCTGCTATTGCTGACCAGGCAAAGCACTGATGATGCTGTGTGGGCAGCGCGTTATGTTTAAATGCTAGAAATTTCCTTTCCTGGAAAATTTCTGGTAATGAAGCCTCCCTGACCTTCATCCTTCTGTCAGGGGAACCCAGGGACATCAGTAGAGGTTAGACTCTTATCTCTCCTGACAGTAATGTCACGACCTTATAAAACAAAGGTGGTAGCCTGCCAATACATTCAGTCTGTTGCCAGTACTATTAAGATCATGTTTATCACTCAGGGTCCTGACAGAAAACAAATGTAGCACTCAAAAACAATTCAAGGAGGGTTTCCTCACAAAGGGACCCACTCCAAACGTCAAGGTATAGTGCAGGAACCTGGGATAACAACAGTGGGGCTGTAGAAGGCCTAGAAACAAAGGGACAGAAGGAGTGAACCCCAGAATGTGTGAGGAGAGAGAGGTTGTAGAGCAAGCCGCCATGGGAGGACCAGGGGCTCTGTGTCACAGGGGACCACGCAGGGTGGGCAGGAAGCAAGGGAATGAACACACTGGACTCTCTCTCTTCCCTCCCTTACACCTCCTGCTGGGGCTTCCCCACTGGGATCTTGTAGATGTGAGTCCCACAGGTCACCTGCTAGGTGCTGGGAGAAGAGAAAAGAAGAGGAAACGTGGGCTAAGATGGAGCCCAACACACATGAGAAGTGTCAACCTCCCTGGGATCAGAAGGAAAAGACATTTTTATGAAGATAGTATCTTTCTTTTTTTTTTTTTTTTTTTGAGACAGAGCCTCAAGCTATCCCCCTGGGTAGAGTGCCATGGCATCACAGCTCATAGCAACCTCCAACCCCTGGGTTCAAGAGAGTCTCCTGCCTCCACCTCCCAAGTAGCTGGGACCACAGGCGCCCGCCACAACGCCCGGCCATTTTTTGGTTGCAGCCATCATTGTTGCTTGGCAGGCCCGGGCTGGGGATTCGAACCCGCCACCTTAGGTGTACGTGGCTGGCGCCTTAGCTGATTGAGCCACAGGCGCCAAGCCGAAGTGAGGATTTTGAGGCTGGATTTCAAAGGGTCTTAGGACATAAACTACTGATGGTTTCTGTGAAAAGAGCTGGAAATTTCTGCAATGAACCATAAAGTTATTTGCTTATGAAAGTCTTCTGAAATAGTAAAGTAATTCTGATAAACACCCTAGAATAATAAAGTCAGAGGATGGGCAAGGTGGCTCACACCTGTAATCCTAGCATTCTGAGAGGATGAGCCCAGGGGTCTGAGGTTGCTGTGAGCTATGGTGATGCCACAGCATTCTACCCAGGGCATCAAAGTGAGACTCTATCTCAAAAAGAAGAAGAAGAGGAAGACGAAAGTCAGGTTCAGGTTAATAAAGACAGCATTTTGTTTGGGTCCTCAGGTCCAAACTGTACAGGAATGGGGGGAGATGGTTTCAGTTCTCGTGTATAAAATGTGGGTAAGTGCTTGTGTTGGTGGCTGGTGCCTGCCCATTCCCTCTTTCACAATCAGGCTTAGCTTGCTGTTCCCCATCTGGGTTCTTTCTCCCAAGATAAGTCAGCTCCTCATTCAAATCGGCTGTTTCTGTTAGAACTGTTTTTCATCCAAAAACTCATTTCCTCCTGCCTTAAAACTCATTGCTAACTTTGGTCAATAAGGCTATATAATATCATGATTCACCATTATTATGAGAGCCCCCTGAGCAGACCTGTTTTATTTAAGGAGACTTCAACCCAGACGAATAATGCTATGTACAATTCTGGAGGACAAATCATCTCTTTGAGAGGGTCAGTAGGTGCTCTCCCTTCCATCACCTCTTTACCTATTCCCATCATGGCTTCAAGACTGAGAGGGCAGAAGGCTTTTGTTCTTTCTGAGGAGCAGACTAGAAGGAACTGGTGGTAAAGTCTCCACCGGTGTGATTGATAAGGATTTCTTTACATTAAAAACAGGAATAGGGTCACTGGATTAGGATTCAGATAAATTGAGTTTTGGAATTGGCTTCCAAGTCCTAGGCGGCCCAAGTCCAATGATTCTAGATCCAATTCCCTACTTCCTACCTGTTTCCAGCTCCCTCGACCTCAAAAGGCTAATTTGTTACTTTAAAAAGCTATTTTGAAGAATTGGTAATTCTCTCCTCTGGTGCAATCACAAGTGAATGAATGGTTCATTGTTAAGGAAGTCATTCCACTGAACAAGGCAATCTCTCCTTCAAATAAGGTTAGGAGTGTTATAATCAAGTAAAATATTTTTGTACATTCCTTCTTATGCAGCACCGAGTATACAGGTATTTCAAAGTACTGTGTTTGGGACATTCCATCAATATTATTTGCCCTTAATACAAATGAATTTATAGGTGAGCATGTGGTAAAGCATCATAATACAACCTTACTTTTTGAAAGGGTACAAAGACTCCTGAGATTTTTGAAAACTGAAGACATTTTATAGCTAGCAATTTCCTGAATGCTGAGAGTGTATTTGGTAGTGTTCAGGTTACCAGTGAAATTATACTTTCAGTATATGCCCAAATCCTACTTAAATTCCTTTTGATAGATGTGTGAGAAATAAAGATATAATTTACTGGTTCAGCCGTCCTAGAATAAATGGAACAAAATAATATATTCCAGAGAAGAAACAAGCACTTATTTTTTGTTGGGTGCAGTGGCTAATGCCCATAATCCTATCATTCTGGGAGGCTGAGGTGGGCAGATCGCTTGAGCTCAGGAGTTTGAGACCAGCCTGAGCAAGAGCGAGACCTTGTCTCTATTAAAAATAGAAAAACTAGTCAGGGATTGTGGCATGCACCTGTCGTCCCAGCTACTCAGGAGGTTGAGGCAAGAGGATCACTCAAGCCCAGTTTAAGGTTGCTGTGAGCTATGATGATGCCATGACACTGTACCCAGAGTGACAAAGTGAAACTCTGTCTCAAAAAAAAAATTTTTTTTTAGTAAAATATACATAACATAAAATTTACCATCCTAAGCATTTCTAAGGGCACAGTTCGGTGACATTAAGTTCATTTACATTGTCATGCAACCTTCACCACCATTTATCTCCAGAACTTTTTCATCTTGCAAAAACTGCAACTTGGTGCCCCTTAAACAGTAACTTCCTATTCCCCTCTCCCCCAACCCCTGGTAAACACGATTCTACTTTCTGTCTCTATGAATTTGACTATTCTAGGTACCTCATGTAAGTGGAATCATATCATATTTCTCCTTTTGTGTCAGGCTTATTTCACTTAGCAGTGTTTTCATGATTCATCTGTATTATAGCATATGTCAGAAATTCATTCCTTTTTAAGAATATTCCGGCTCGGCGCCTGTGGCTCAATCGGCTAAGGCGCCAGCCACATACACCTAAGGTGGCAGGTTCAAATCCCCAGCCCGGGCCCGCCAAACAACAATGACGGCTGCAACCAAAAAATAGCCAGGCATTGTGGCAGGCGCCTGTGGTCCCAGCTACTTGGGAGGCAGAGGCAGGAGACTCGCTTGAGCCCAGGAGTTGGGGATTGCTATGAGCTGTGATGCCATGGCACTCTACCCAGGGGGACAGCTTGAGGCTGCGTC
>CAUYQV010051608.1:0-17388 GCA_963574575.1 Galagoides demidoff | reverse complement strand
AGAGCCAGGTTGCCCAGAAAGATGTACATTGGTGTGTGAAGACGGTGTTCTGTGTAAATCAGGGCCACCAAACCAAGATTCCCAACCATGGTGACCATGTAGATGGCAGAGAACACCACAGACAGCAGGGTCTTCAGCTCTGGGTGGTCTGTAAATCCAGTGAGAATAAACTCTGTTGTCAAGGAGTGGTTGTTCTTGTTCATGTTGATCTTATCTGTTGGGAAAGGAATTATGGAGATACAAGACTCTAATGTAGAGCATATACAGGGTGTCCATAAAGTTCGTGTGCAATTTAAAATTTACAGCTATTTAAAATTGTGTATGAACTTTATGGACACCCTGAATATTACTTTTCCTTCCCTTTATTATTTTTCTTTCATGACAGGAAAAGAAGCTTCTCCTTCAAGCTTTTCTTACTCTCTTTGAAACAGGCACATGTAATTCTAGGGAACATTTGTTCCAATATGGTGTCAGTCACTGTGACCTCAAGCATTTAGAGAGATATTTTGATAACTAGAGGGAGGATATAGAGTAACAAAGGTTTGTCTTTAAGGGTTTTTGCAAGAAAAATGTACAAATCGGGTATACTACTGTTTGGTTCATTATTTCCAAATAATTTTAGAGTCCATTTTATATATAACATATTAAATAAATTTTAAATTGATATTCAAATATATATGTGAATATATTATATGTGTGTGTGTGTAGATATCTTAAAATGTATACACATTTTCAGACAGGAAAAATATCTATTAAATTGTAATATTCAAGTCACCTTTGATTTTTGCAACTATAAGAGATAAAAGATAAATCGCACAAGGTAACAAATGTTATTGGTATGTATTAAATAGTATAATTTTAATACAGTTTTTCCCGCTCTTAAAATATGTATACCTTCTTGGCACATATATATGTGTGTATGTGTATATATATACACATATATTCAAAATATATAAAACTTAATTTTTTATTGTTTGGGATTCATTGAGGGTAAAACATAGTTTTTTCCACTGAAAATGCTGTAGATATGTTAAATTTACCCTAAATATTTCATATAGATCACTAAGGGTTAAGGAGTGACTATTCATCTTATAGGAAATTGCCTTATGATGTTAAAGAAATAAATTTGGATAAATAATCACCTCTCTGATCCCTTTCCCCAGTGTCATACACATTTTCTGAAACATTGATTCTATTCATGCTGTTACTGCCACTGACTCTTGCCCAGAGATCTAACTCCTTTCATCATTTTTGCAAGGCATAGTTTGTGTATAATCCTACTGAATAAAGTTTTCACTAAATCCTCTAGACTGCACTGATCTCGGAGCTATGAAGCACATCTTCTTTGGCCAATCCAATTCAGAATTGTTTTAATATAATCTACATTACATTTTTTCATATATGTACGGGCAATTTCCTTATTACATTAGAAGCGTTTTGTTAGGTCTGGCCTTTACTTCTGTGAAAGAAGTTATTAAAGGCTGTGGGGAAAAGGGAGCTACCCCAGTAACATAGGATGGGTGACCTTGTTTCAGTACCTACTAATTACTCTTTATGTTCTCTTTGGCCTTTGCAAATTAACACTCTGACGGAAATGATTAAAAAGTCATCACATAAAAATTTTAAGGTGTCGGGCAGCGCCTGTGGCTCAAAGGAGTAAGGTGCTGTCCCCATATGCTGGAGATGGTGGGTTCAAACGCAGCCCGGAAAAAAAAAAATTAAGGTATCTTTATTAAATTTGAATTGATTCCTAATATTTTTCTATTTCCCCAAGTAAGATTTTCCATAAACTCACAATAGATTAAAAGCTAATAAATAAAGGTGATCTTTCATTTATAATTTAGTTTTCTAACAATTAAAAAAAGAAAGAACTCTTTAAATGTCATTGAGATTATCAAGAGAACATTCTATTTCACTCTAAACGAATTTTTTCCATTATGTAGTGATCCATTAGGGCACACTAATTAATCGTATAACCTAGTTATCTATGGTCAAAATGGGTTTGTTTTTACATAATAAAACACTAAAACAGGAAGTGGCTGAAAATTTTATTGTTTTGTTCAAATATAAACCATTTAATTATTTAAGCAAGTGAGAAATAACTTTCAATGTACATAGTTTAATTATTTAAAAGAATAACTTTGTGAATTTACCTGTATGCTTTGAAATTTTCCTTCACAATCAGATGAGGTCAGGGTGAATTTCAGTATTGTGTCTCATATTAATTTCGATAGTCTTCATTGTGAGAAGAGTTAAACAATAAGTAGGAATAAAATGTAAGAATCATAAAAACCCATGCTAATTCAGAGAAATAAATCTTTATGTATGACAATATTAAAATTAAGAAGAAATTAGAATACTTATTTAACCTCGTTTTTACTGACAAGAACTTTGTAAGAGTTCAGTGTTTGCTGTGCCACATTAGGTCTCATAGAATCCTGTAATATAATCTTTGTTCTCTAATGCAATTGGGATTACAAAAATGAAAACCAGGAGACTACTAATAGGTCAGTGTTAATAATTACGTACCTTATAATGCAGAATTAAAGTTTTGCACCAAATCCTAAAGTTATTTTTCTGTGCTAACATCAGTGTTTTTTCTCCGGAGAGACTCAGTCCCCATAAACCCTGTGGTATTTATTAAAGGCAAACTGAGACAATGAGGAGAAAGCAAATGACCTTCATGAAAGTCTACTGGGTGTGATTTATATGTAACTTACCTCATAACAATTATGTCCACTATTTTGTGCATACATTATGAAATAGGCAGAAAAGAGTCTCAGGCTGGTTTGATCCCTTGATGCAGGAAGGAGTATTAACAAAGTTAATGAAGATAATTAAGGTTTGAAGAAGACTAGAAGTTTTGTGCACATATCTTACATAGCCTTCACTGGAAACGTTGTATTATTATTTGGTCTCACATGTGACTTACAGATTGTTCTTCTGTTCACCACAGATGCCCTTTACCATTCTACTCCTTTTTTTTTTTTTTTCTGACTGGGTCCAGGTTTGAACCCACCACCCCTGTTATATGGGGCTGGCTCCCTACTTCTTGAGCCACAGGCACTGCCCGCTACTCCATTTTTTCTTCACAACACAGGTCACTCTCAATATGCTATATATATTTATTTCTTAGCATATGTTTCTATATTTGGTCACTTCCCATAACCACCCAGCATGTACCCTCAGAAGGATAGAATACAACAAATTTCTTTGTTATATTGATTCCTGTATTTTAACACCTTCAAGGGGTCTGGCACTTTGAAGTGCTCAATAAATAGTTGTTGAATGAATGAAGAATGAACTGGTCTGCTCTAGAATTCATAACGGTTACTACTTTTCAAGCTCAATCTATTATTTTATTTTATTATTTATTTAATTTTAAATTAAAATCATAACTATACATTTATGGGGTACAATTGTGATGGTTTGATATACACTGTATTTACTGTACTTAAACTGGTTAACATAACCATCATCTCACTTATTTTTTTGCAATAAAGCATTTATAATTTACTCTTAGTTATTTTGAAATATACCCTTGCATTGTGCACCTTAGATGAGATCCCTCCAAATGCCCTCTTTCCTTCCACCAATTGCCCTCCCTCTTCCCCTTCCACCTCCCTTACTAGACTATATTTGTATTTTATCATTTGTATGACTGTGTAAGTATTTATATATTGGTTTTATAATAGTATTGAGTACATTGGATACTTTTTTTCATTCTTGAGACACTTTACTAAGAAGAATGTGTTCTAACTCCATCCAGGTAAAAACATAAAAGATGTAAAGTCTTCATCTTTTTATGGCTAAATAGTATTCCATGGTATACATGTACCACAATTTGTTAATTTATTCATGGGTTGATGAGCATTTGAGTTGCTTCCATGACTGGCAATTATGAATTGGGCCACAATAAACATTATGGTGCCAATGTCTTTGTGGTAAAATGATTTTTGTTCTTCTGGATACATACCTAGTAATGGAATTACAAGATCAAACAGAAGGTCAACTTTTAGTTCTTTGAGGGTTCTCCAGACTTCTTTCCATAAAGGTTGTAATAATTTGCAATCTCACCAGCAATGTAGAAGTGTTCCCATCTCTTCATATCCACTCCAGCATCTGCAGTTTTAAGACTTTGTGATGTGGGCTAATCTTACTGGAGTTAGGTAATATCTCAAAATAGTTTTAATTTTCATTTCTCTGATGATTAGGGATGATGAGCATTTTTTCATGTGTTTATTGGCCTTTCATTTCTCGTCTTCAGAGAAGTTTCTGTTCTAGTCTCCTGCCAACAAAGAAATGGGGTTGCTTGTTCTTTTTTATTTATTAAATCATAGCTGTGTAGATTATGGGGTAAAAAGTGCTGGTTTTATATATAACTTGAAATACTTCCATCAAACTGGTTAACATACCATTCAACACATTTTCTTAGGTATTATGTGAAGACATTTGTATTCTACACTTAGTAGATTTAACGTGTACCCTTATAAAATGCACCATAGGTGTGGTCCCACCAATTACCCTCCCTCCACTCATCCTTTCTTCTCCCCTTCCCTCCCCTCCCTCTCCTCTTTCCCCTTCTTGGACTATAGTTGGGTGTTATAGCTTTCATATGAAAGTGTGGGTATTTATAAATTGGTTTCATAGTATGGCTGAGTACTTTGGATACTTTTTCTTTCATTCTTGAGATACTTTGCTAACAAGAATATGTTCCAGGTTCATCCATGTAAACATGAAAGAGGTAAAGTCTCCATCTTTCTTTAAGGTGGCATAATATTCCATGGTGTACATATGCCACAATTTATTAATCCATTCATGGGTCAATGGGCACTTGGGCTTCTCCCATGACTTAGTAATTATGAATTGGGCTGCAATAAACATTCTGGTGCAAATATTTTTGTTATAAAGTGATTTTTGGTCTTCTAGATATATACCTCATAGAGGAATTGAAGGATCAAATGACAGGTCTATTTTTAGAATCCTAAGTGATCACCAAACATTTTTCCAAAAGGAAAGTATTACTTTGCTTTCCCATCAACATGGCAGAAGTGTTCGCTTTTCTCCACATCCACACCAACATCTCTGGTTTAGGGATATTGTGATGTGGGCTAATCTTACTAGAGTTAGATGATATCTTAAAGTGGTTTTGATTTGCATGTCTCTGATGATTAAGGATGATGAGCATTTTTTCATGTATCTGTAGGCTGTGCACCTGTCTTCTTCAGAGAATTTTCTCTTCAAGTCCCTTGCCCACCCTAAGATGGGATCACTTGTTCCTTTCTTGCTAAGATGTTTGAGTTCTCTGTGGATTCTGGTTATTAACCATTTGTCAGAGACACAACCTGCAAATATCTTCTCCCATTCTGAGGGATGTCTGCTTGCTTTACTTACTGTGTTCTTAGCTGTGCAGAAGATTTTTAGATTGATCAGATCCCCATAATGTATTTTTAGTGTTGCTTCAAATGCCTGGGGGGTGCTCCTCATAAAATATTCACCCAGGCCAATTTCTTCAAGTGTTTTCTGTGCACTTCCTTCTAGTATTTTTACAATTTCATGTGTTAAGTTTAAATCTTTAATCCAGTGAGAGTCTATCTTAGTTAATGGTGAGAAGTATGGGTCCAGTTTCAGTCTTCTAAAGGTCACCAGCCAGTTCACCCAGCACCATTTATTAAATAGGGAATCTTTTCCCCACTGAATGTTTTTAATTGGCTTGTCAAAGATCAAATAAGGGCAAGTAGTTGGTTCTTGGTTCTCTATTCTGTTCCATGCATCTACCTCTCTGTTTTTGTGCCAGTACCATGTTGTTTTGATCACTATTAATTTTTAGTATAGTCTGAGGTCTGGTAGTGTGATTCCTACTGCTTTGTTTTTATTTCTAAGTAATGTCTTGGCTATTCAAGGTTTTTTCTGAGTCCATATAAAATGAAGTATTATTTTTTTGAGATCTTTAAAGTATGACAGTGGAACTTTAATAGGGATTGCATTAAAATTGTATATTGCTTTGGTTAGTATGGACATTTTTAACAATGTAGATTCTTCCCAGCCATGAGCATGGTATGTTTTTTCATTTGTTAACATCTTAAGCTGTTTCTTTTCTTAGAGTTTCATAGTTCTCTTTATAGAGATCTTTCACGTCCTTTGTTAGATAAACTCTCAAATATTACATCTTGTTTGGTACTACTGTGAAAGGAATAGAGCCCTTGACTGTTTTTTCAACATGACTATTGTTGGTATGTATAAAGGCTACCAATTTATCAGTGTTGAATTTTTAACCTGAGAGGCTGCTATACTCCTTGATAACTTCTAAGAGTTTTGTAATAAATTCCCTGGTGTTTTCGAGATATACAATTATATCATCCACAAAGAGTGAAATTTTGATCCTCTGACCCTATATGGATACCCTTGATCACCTTTTCTTGCCTGATTGCGATGGGTAAGACTTCCATTACATTGCTTTTTACAATGTTAAAAAGCAGTGGAGACAAGGGGCGACCTTGCCCGGTTCCTGATCTGAGTGGAAATTATTTCAATTTAATTCCATTCAATATGATATTGGTGGTAATTTTTCTGTAGATGGCCTCCATCAGTTTAAGAAACGTCCCTTCTATACCAATTTTCTTAAGTGTTCTGATCATGAAAGGGTGCTGGATATTATCAAAAGGTTTTTCTACATCAATTCAGAGAATCATATGGTCTTTGTTTTCTATTTTGTTTATATGATGAATTATATTTATACATTTATGCATATTGAATCAGCCTTGAGACCCTGGGATAAAACCAACTTTGTCATGATATATGATTTGTTTGATGTGTTGCTGCATTCTGTTAGGATCTTATTGAATATTTTTCATCAATATTCATTAGTGATATTGGTCTATAATTTTCTTTTCTTGTTGACGCTTTTCCTGGTTTGTGGATCAAGGTGATGTTTGCTTCATAGATTGTGTTAGGTAGTATTCCTTCTTTTTCTATATTTTGTAAAAGCTTAAGGAATATAGGTGCTAGTTCCTCTTTAAAGGTTTGGTGAAATTCTGATGTGAAGCCATCTAGTGCCGGGCTTTCTTTTTAGGGAGATTTTGTATAGTTGATGCTATTTCAGAACTTGATATAGGCCTGGTCAACATTTCCACTTGATTCTGGCTAAGTTTTAGAAGTTGGCATGCTTCCAAGTATTGGTCCATTTCCCTCAGATTGTTGTATTTCTGAGAATAAAGTTTCTTATAATATTCAGTAATATTTTTTTGAATTTCTGAGGACTCTGTTGTTATTTCGTCTTTATGATTTCTGATTAGTGAAATTAGTGGTTTTACTTTTTTCCCCTGGTTAAGTTACCCAATTATCTATTTTATTGACCTTTTCCAAAAACTAACTTTTTGATTTGTTGATCTGTTGTATAATCCTTTTGTTTTCAATTTCATTTAATTCTGCCCTAATTTTGGTTATTTCTTTTCTTCTGCTGGGTTTGGGATTGGAATGTTCTTCATTTTCTAGTTGCTTGAGATGTTCCATTAAGTAGTTAACTTCCTCTCTTTCTGTTCTCTTGAGGAAAGCATGCAATGCTATAAATTTCCCTCTTAGAACTGCCTTTGCAGTATCCCAGAGGATCTGGTAATGCATTTTTTCATTATCGTTTTGTTCCAAAAATTTGGTAATTTTTTTCTTAGTCTTGTCTGTGACCCAGCTATTCTTCAGGATAAGGTTATTTAACTTCCATGTTTTTGTATGAGTATGCAAATTCCTGTTGTTACCGAGCTCAACTTTTAATCCATGATGGTCCAAGAAGATGCAAGGAATGATTTCTATTCTTTGAAATTTGCTGAGGTTAGACCTGTGACCTAAGATGTGATCACCTTTGGAGGATGTTCCATGGGCTGATGAGGAGAACGTATATTCAGTTTTGTTAGGATAAAATGTTCTGTAGATGTCTGTTAAATCCAATTGTTGAATGGTTAAGTTTAAGTGTAAAATTTCTTTCCTTAGTTTCTTATTGGAGGATCTATCCAATACTGCCAACAGAGTGTTAAAATCTCTGACTATTATGGTGCTGGAGGAAATCAAGTTGCTCATGTCTATTAGAGTTTCTCTTATAAATTGAGGTGCATTCTGGTTGGGTGCATAAATGTTAATAATTGAAATCTCACTGTTACCCTTAACAAATATGAAGTGACCATTCTTATCTTTCCTTACTTTTGTTTGTTTAAAGGCTATTGTATCTCTGAATAAAATTGCAAAACCTGCTTTTTTCCGATTTCCATTTGCCTGAATTATAGATGACCATCCCTTCACTCTGAGTCTATATTTATCTTTAAAGGTACGATGATATTCTTGTATGCAGCAGATATCTGGCCTGAGTTTTTGTATCCAGTCAGCCAATCTGTGCCTCTTTAGAGGATAATTTAAGCCATTTACATTAATTGAGAAGATTGAGAAGTCTGGTAGATTTGGGGTATTGGGTTTTTCAAAAGTCCAGTGGACATCTTTAATCCTTTTGCCACTGTGGAAGTTGGAATTTGATCAAAAGTTTCTGAGTGGCTTTACTTTGGTTGTAGAGGATTGCGCTGGTCGTTATAGATGATAGGTGTGAGAATATTGCGGAGAGCTGGTTTAGTTATGGCAAATTTCTTCAATATGTGAATGTCATTGAAGTATTTAATTTCTCCATCATAAATCAAACTCAGTTCAGCTGGATACAAGATCCTGGGTTGAATCTTATTTTGTTTTAGGAGATTAAAAGTTGATGACCACCCTCTTCTAGCCTGAAAGATTTCAGCAGGGAAATCTGCAGTCATTCCAATATTCTTCCCCTTGTAGGTTATAGTTTTCTTACATCTAACTGCTTTCAGAATTTTCTCCTTCATATTAACTTTGCTGAAGTTAATTATAATGTGTCTGAGAGATGCTTTATTTGGGTTGAGTCATTTTGGGGTTCTGAAACTGTCTTCAGAATTTCAGAATCTTTTGCCATGTTTGGCAAGTTCTCCTCCATTATCTCTTTGACGAGAGCATCTGGGCCTTTTATAGCCATCTCATCACCCTTAGGAATTCCTATAAGGCGAAATTTAGTTTTGTTCAAATTCTCCCAGAGCTCTCTGAGAAAATAATCCACTTTTGGTCTCCACTTCTCTTCCTCTCTGAGGGTTTGGGAGCTTTCAAAAGCTTTGTCTTCCATGTCTGAAATCCTTTTTTTGCCAGGTCCATTCTGTTTTTGAGGGATTCTCTGTATTTCTCAGATCTTTGAGGGCTGCAAGTTCTTGCCACAATGTGTCAAAAGCTTTGGTGATTTTGTCTTTGAATTCATTGAATTCCTCAAACAACTTTTGAAATGCTCCTTGGATTTCTAATTCAAACTTTACCTCCATGCTGTTAATCTCATTTGCAATCCAAATTCTGAACGTGATTTCTGACATCTCAGCCATTTATTTATGAATGGGATACTCTGCTGTGTCCACCTTGTCATTACCTGGGGGAGTTTATCTACTCTGATGGTTCATCTTGCCTGATTTTTTCCACTCATTCTGCCCCATGATTATTTTTTACTATTTCACTAGATGAGCAGATGAGGTGAAATTGGGTTGGGGGCTCCTGGAGTAGTGATCAACCAGGCATTTACCCAAGAGTTGGGACTGGTGACTATAGCTTTTCCCCTCTAGCTTTGCAAAGGACCCATACAGCACTATGGCCTGAGACACTGGGGATCTGCTTGTGTGGTGGGGCTAAGTGGCTCTGTCTTGTTTTCAGCTGGTCTTTTTCCAATCCTAGTGAATCAGTAACTCTGGTTTAAAGTCTCAGCTGGGGAGAAATATCAGCAACTAAGACAGCCTGCTCCCCCCACCATGGGCAATAACTGGAAAAGAAAAATCAATCCTTATCCTTCCCACAACACAACCAGGGTTCCACCTTGGATGGTCCTCAGGTGATTGGCCCAGGTCAAGAGTTTCAAATTAATTGTCCCAGTCAGTACTCAGTCTCAAAGGGGAGAGTTCAAAATGTTTCCAGCTACTAGATAGCAGAGGTCTGCTGGCAGCTTGAGTATCACTCACTCCAGTGCTCTGTGGAGTCAGAAGGGCCCACCCAGCAAATGAATTAGTTTGGGCAGGTTGATGCCTCCTTTACCACCTTGCACCTCTGTCATACCCAGTCACTGGTAACCCCACAGGGCTGTGACCCAGCTCCCTCCAATGAGGAGATGTTCCAGAGGTTTGTGACTGCCTGAGTCACAGGGAGATCTATGTCCAGCTGGCAGGGAAAGCTGAGGCCTAACAACCTCGGGTGCTTAATAGAGGCTGGGTAGTTTCACTCAGTTCCAACTCTGCTCCAGATTGATGTTGCTGCCACTTATATTCTGGCAGAATTTCTGTTTCTGTCCTTGCTTTATTCCCCTGTGGGCCAGACACTGTTTGAGTTCACAGAAACTGTGACTCAGCCCACCCTGGCCACTACCACTGAGCCAGTTATCCCAGAGCTGTCATCTCAGTCTGTTCTGCACTCTGTGTTGGGGCAGGTGCAGGTAGAGCTCACAACAGCTGTCAGTTCCTGCCCTCCCTGGGCTTTTGCTATTGCAAAACCTGCTTTTGTCCCAGCTATGCTCCCCCTAGGAACCAGGGGCATCTTAGGCTCACAAAAGCAGCAATTCTGACTCAGCCACACCCTGGGTGTATGCTGTCTCTGTGCTTACAGATTCTATTCTCCATCCCCACCTTGCTCAGCCTGGACAGGTACTGCCTCAGGCATACCCTTTCCTCATAGGACCTGTATTTCCATCCCATATCTGTTTTGCCAAGGGCTGCCACTGGAGTAGAGGCCTGGCTGCCTCTGTTTGCTAAGAGAGCGGGAAAGTATCTCTCCAACATGTTTCTAGGAGCGTGAACCTTATTGTTCATGAAGCTGCTGATGCTATACTGTGCCACAGAGCACTGCTTCTCCCTCTTCTGTATGGCTCCTTTGCTCCACAGTCCCCACTCTACACTCATGTCACAGAACCAGCACAGACCTGCAACATCCCAAGCCCTGTCCACACCTTTCAAGAAAATGACCAAGAGACCTCCAGGTGAGGGAGGAGGGGAGTGCTGGGAGTTCACAACTACAGGTAGAGAATTTATACAGTTTTATGCCTAGCAAGAGAGTGTCACTAGTGTTAGTGGCTCCTTTCTGGGGAAAGAGTTCTGGTTTTTAGAGGGTCTCTTTCATGGGATAAAATAGGATGAGATCTGAACTCTGCTTGCTTGATTGTAGAAAATATACTGCCAGCTGTTCTCAAGGGGGAGGGAACTCCTTTCCACTTGGCAATGGATTTTGTACCTATTGTTTATTCCCTTGGGTTCGCAGCTTACCTCAGCAGAGGTGATGTGTGCTCTTCAACCTTCTCTCTTGGCTCAGCTCCAAACTATCAGCTTACTTGCTAAACTTCTGTCCTTTAACTCTCCGTCTGGATGGGACTCTGTGGAAAGCTGGCTCCACTTGGCCATTTTTGCCTCCTCCCTCTCTGTTCTTTTTTATTGATTAATCGAGCTCTCTGTAGATTCTAGTTATCAGATCTTTGTTGGAATCATAACATGCAAAAATCTTCTCCCATTCCAAAGCTGTCTATTGCTTTAGTTGTTAAGTGCCTTTAGCTATGCAGAAGCTTTTTAGCTTGATCAAATCCCAGTAATTTATTTTTGGTATTGCTTCAATTGCCTGGGGGGATCTTCTTCATAAAATATTTTTCCAGGCTAACATCTTCAAGTGTTTTCCTTATACTATCTTTTAGTATGCTTATAGTTTCATGTCTGAAATTTAAATCTTTTATACAATGAGAATCAATTTTTGTTAGTGCTGAGAGATGTGGGTCCAAATTCAGTCTTCTATCAGTCACTAGCCAGTTCTCCCAGTAGGATTTGTTAAATAGGAATGCTTTTCCCCAGTGCTTGTTTTTCTTAGGCTTATCAAAGATCAAATGAGGATATGTGGCTAGATAGATACATGGAATAGAATAGAGAATAAATCTATTATTCTTATTTGGTTCTCCAGCTCTTTCACCACCTCTCTGCAACTCATTTCCTTACTTTCTACCCTGTACCATAGAGTACTCGGCCATGTGCACCTGTTCCCTATTCCTCTGTGCACTTGTTCAATTAATTTGTTCCTAATGTTTACAGTACACTACTATAGACTTCATAAACATCGTACGCTTAGTTACAATAAATTTTCTTAAAAACCTTTTCTTCAAAATAAATTAACCTTAGCTTACTGCCACTTTTTTACTTTATAAACTTTTTTTTTTAATCTTTTGACTCTTGTAAGAACACTCAGCTTAAAACACAAACACATTGTATAACTGGAAAAAGGATTTTCTCTCTTCATATTATTCTATAAGTTTTCTTCTGTTTTTAAAATATTTGTTCCTTTTTACTTTATAAACATCTTTTTAAGAAACTATGGTGTAAACATACACATTAGGCTAGGCCTACACAGGAGCAGATCATCACTATCACTTTTTTCCACCTCCATAATTTATCCTACTGGAAGGTTTCTAGGGGTAGTAACATAAATGGAGCTGTCCTTTCCTGTGATAATGGTGCTTTCATCTGGAACACCTCCTGACAGACCTGCCTGAGGTTGTTTTACACTTAACCTTTTAAAAATATATGATAGAAGGAGTACTCTCTAAAATAACAAAAAAAGTGCAATATACTAGGTATTAAATAAGCAACATAGTTATTGATTATCACTAGTAGGTGCTATGTACTGCATATGATGGTATGTGATGTACTTTTACAGGACTGGAAGCATAGTAGGTTTGTTTACACCCACATGAACATGAATGCATGAGCAATGTGCTGTGCTACATTGGGATGCTGTGGCATCAATAAGTGATTAATAACTTATAGCTCCCTAATAAGACTATAAGACCACTGTCATATATTTAGTCCATCATTGACTAAAACAGTGTTATGGTTACAGTATTTGCACTTTAGATTAGCACAGTGACACATGAATTCAAAGACTCGATGTCCACTCCCCCCCACTTCTCTCAACATATCACAAGAAGTTCTAGCAAGAGCAAACAAGAAAAGAAGTAACCCAGGTCATAAAGGAAGAAGTAAAATTATCCCTGATTGTAAATGACATGATTTTATATGTATAGCATATAAACAGTATAAACATTGGGATTCCATAAAAACTATTAGAACTTATGACAGAATTTCGTAAAGTGCAGGATACAAAATCAACATACAAAAATCAGCTGCATTTCTTTATAGTAACAAAAATTTAACTGAAAAAAATAAAGAAAATAATCACATTTACAATGGCATCAGAGAAAATAAAATATTTAGGTGTAAAGTTAATCAAAGATGTGAAAGATTTTTACAGTAGAAATTATAAAACATTAATGAAAGTAATTGAAGAAGACACAAAGACATAGATGAGAAGAATGAATTGTTAAAATGTCCATATCATTCAAGTTATATTCAGATTCAATTTCAATTAAAAAAACAATGATATTTTTCACAGAAACAGAAAAATTTTTTAAATGTTTTATTGAATCACAAGGATCCATAATGGTCAGAAAATCTTGAGAAAGAAGTAGAAAGTTGGAAGCATCATACTGGTTTTTACTAGCATAAAGACAGAGAGATTGACCAGTAGACGAGAAGATAGAGCCCAGAAATAAACACACACATGCCCAGTCAACTAATTTTCAAAAAGACACCAAAAATATACATACAATGGGACACAGATAGTTTCTTCAAAAAATGGTGCTGGAAAAACTGGGTATCTACACACAAAATAATGAAATTGGACTCTTGAAATTGGTCTTGGCAACAATTTGTAAGATAAAATACTGAAAGCACAGGAAAGAAAAGCAAAAATAAATGACACTAAATCAAACTAAAAAGTTTCTGTGAAAGACATACTTAATGGTCAACAGGTACACAAAAGAGTGCTCAAAATCACTAATCATTGGGAAAATACAAATCAAACAACTATGACATATCACCTCACACCTGTTAGGATGGCTGTTATCAATAATCAATAATCCAGATAAGTATTGGCTCAGATAAAGAGAAAAGAGGTCTCATATGGAAGGAATATAAATTAGTACACCCTTTAAGGAAAACGGTAGGGAAGATCCTCAAAAAATGCAGAATAGAACTACCCTATAATCCAGAAAACCCTATTCTTAGTTTATGCACAAAATAAATAAAATTAGTACATCAAAAAGATATCTGTATTCCATGTTAAATTATAACATTTACTCATATTTAGCCAAGCTATGGAAACAACCTAAGTGTCCATTGACAGATGAATGGATAAAGATACAAAATGTGCATGATATTTACATTGTATGTGAATAATATCCACATATAATGTATATTTTTCAGCCTTAACTTGGAAATTTTGCCATGTATGACAACATAGATGACTCTGCATGATATTATGCTAAATGAAATAAGCCAGAAAAAGAAAAATACTGCATAATCTCATTTATAAGTGTAGGTAGAATATTAAAAAAGCATAGCAGTATTTAGAATATTGGTTAATAAATCTAGAGATCCAGTGCACAGTTTGATGACTATCATTAGCAGTCTAGTGGTTAATAAGTCTAGAGACCTAATGTATAGTATATGAAGACTATAGTTAACAGTACTGGAATGTCCCTGAGAGGAGATTTCAGATGCTATCACCTCACACAGCTGATCCCTACACCAGACCCTCAAGAACTAGAAACTTCAGAAATAATTTTCGTAGCTTCTTTTGAAGATTCTTGAGCTATGATGCTAGAAAACAGACTTTTTTTCCTTAACACTTCTGAGATAATCTCCAGAAGTTGCTTCTATCAAAACCCTAACTGGCTTCTATTAAATGACCAGTGACTCAGGATTCTTCTACACCTGATGGCGTGCCCACAGCCGCCTACTCCACCCAACCTGTGGTGTCAGGCATCAATTAGGGCTCTGCCATAGGGCCATGCTCTTACTGCTCTTATTAATAAGAACCTGATCCTCAGCCTAGATTTGGAGGGGTGCTCTTATCAGAACAGCCTGCCTCTTTCCAAAATTGAGCCTATTAGTAGAGGTGTTCAAGAGTGTAAAAGTCCACCTAATCCTTTACAAAGACTAGACACAAAGGTGAAAGAACAGCACTTCTTCAGTCCATGTACTAACAGAACATCTCACACCTCATAAATCCTTCTACCTTCTTCATGGGGGGTGCTAGCTCCAATTCCACTGTAGGGTCTTGTTTTCAGACTGATTTGTTGTTTGTTTTGTGAGTGTCCCTTCCCATAGTGTTCAGCTCTAAGGTAACATCATCTGTAGCCACTGAGATTGATGCATTTATAGACACCTGTTTTCAGTCACGTGGGTTGTCCAGAGAAACTCAAGGTGATGTGAGACAAAGACTGAAAGATGGTCACAAACAGATAGACCAGGCTGGAAGGTGTGGAAACATTTCTGAGAGTGTTCATTCAAAATACAGTGATCCATACAAATAGTTCAATAAATTGTGGTATATGTACACCATAGAATATTATGTAGCCTTAAAGAAAGATGGAGACTTTACCTGTTTCATGTTCACATGAATGGAGCTGGAATATATTCTTCTGAGCAAAGTATCTCAAGAATGGAATAAAAATATCCAATGTACTCAGTCCTACTATGAAACTAATTTATAGCTTTCATACGAAAGCTATAACTCAATTTTAGCCAAAGAAAAGGTGAAAGGAGAAAATGGAAAGGGAGGGGAGGAGAGAGGGAAGGATGGGTGGAAGGAGAGTAATTAGTGGGATCACATCTACAGTGCATCTTACAAAAGTACACGTTAAATCTATGAAGTGTACAATATAAATGTCTTAACACAATAACTAATAAAATGCCATGAATGCTATGTTCACCAGTTTGATAGAAATATTTCAAATTGTATATAAAAAGAACCCATTGTACCCCATGACTACATTAATGTACACAGTGAAGATTTAATAAAAAAATAAAAAACAAAATTCAGTGTTGTTAAAGACAATATTAGAAGCAACAGTTTACTAGCAGAGACAGTAATTCATGGTTTGCTACCTCAGAAAGACCCTAAGTTTTTAAATCAAGATATTGAGAAATTTTTATCAACTCTACACTTGAGTTCAGAGAATAGTATGATTCCTTCACAGAACATGATTGGTAAGAGGACCCAAACCGTAGATTATAAAGTATTTAGAAACCATCCTATCAAGTAATCTGTTGGGTCAAACATTGAATAATAGTATAACCCAGCTCCATCTGGCCCAACCCAAATTGTTGCAGTAGATTTTTAAATCAAAAAGTTTTTCCTGTCCTCAAGTATTGAAAGGCAAACCAAAGAGAGTGAATGTAGCACCATGAACACTGAGCAAGTATTGGAATCACTGGACATAAAGACCCAAAACAACTCCTTAAATAACGACACCTCTGCTATTGGTGTAGGAGAATTTCTAACTTCTGAGACCTTCATGTTTGATACACAGACAGAGACTTATCCCTCTGTTTAGATAGTAGTCCTCATCAGTCCTGGGAATATTCTGCAATAGTTCAGCTTTTCCACAATTACTGATTCATCTGACACAGAGACACAAACTGAAGGAATTTTGCTGCTAAAAATTACCTGCCTGTGGAAAGTAAAGTTCAATTGAACAATTCAGAAACACACACCAGGGGTTCTGGTTTTGAAACCAGGGACTATGTCCTTCATCTGTAATGAAACTCAAATGGAAACTGACAACCACCTTCTGGATGATTAGGCCTGAAACATGATGGAGTCTCAGCCCAGCTCTGTAGAAACCCAGACATGTGCCAACTCCTTAGTCACCAACTTCTAACAGTGGAGTCTGTGTATGTGGTGGCATTTCCCATTTCCTTTTGGATTATGGGGCATGAGGACAACACCATTAATTCTGTTGAATACAGTTGAGGATGCAGCTGCTTAGATTCTTTGCTGCTCCTTCCTTTTGTGCTCATAAACATGAAATTTGTGTATAAATGGAAATGTAGTATAAAGTATAAGATGTTGATATTAAATTGTTTCCATGTTGCATACATTTGCCCTTTTACAACAAGTATTTCAATCATTTTAAAAGATAGTGTTTCATACCTATAAAAGCTAGATAGCCATGTAACTAAACCCAAGCTTACCAGATACTCAGATATAAATTTCTCAAATCTCCCTAATATTCTACACAAAGTATAACATACTTAATTTCAATTGCAGGCAGTGTCAAAAATATTTTTGACACTGATTGTTAGAAAATCCTTTTTCTGATAATAATATTCAAAGAAATCAGATGCTGCCCTATCAGATTTAAATAACAGTGCTTCTTGGGGTTTTGACCCCTGCTGCCTAATTTTCATCTGCTTTGACATCTCTTTCTTGACTTGA
>CAUYQV010051605.1:0-33740 GCA_963574575.1 Galagoides demidoff | reverse complement strand
CACTAGACTTTTTGCCGCCACTATAAAATATAAATAATACGAGTACTGTCTGCTAAATTCATGAAATAAATAAATAAATTACTTACCTAAATTATCTGAATAGCTGATTTGTTGACATCACTTGTTTAACTAGCACTAGCATGCAGGACGATGGTCTGAGTGACAGTTACAGAATGTTTTCGTGGTTGCCAATCCCAAAAAATGCCATTGTTCATTAAGTCCAAACAATGGTGGTGGATTCTAACAACTGATCAACAATGTGAACTTTAATAAGCAGTTCTTGATAATCAGTTCTCAACAATTATTTGTTATTATTAAAGTTTAACATTATAAAATTAATAAAAATAATATAAAACTCATATCCTGGCGAAATAGCCACATGGCTGTGTTGGGACCAGAATTGCTGCTGAGAGACCACCACACACGTAAAGACAAAAGTGCTTTATTTTGCAAGCATATGCCTGGGCCACTCTTCCCTTCAGAGTGGCTGGAGGAAGGGTGACCCCCTAGTGAAGCGATCTGAGGTTTTTAAAGCGCATAGAGGAATTTCATGGGGTGTTGCGTTGTTATTGTTGTTGTTGTTGTTGTTGTTGTTTTGAGACAGAGCCTCAAGCTGTTCCCCTGGGCAGAGTACCATGGCATCACAGCTCACAGCAACCTCCAACTCCTGGGCTCAAGTGAGTCTCCTGCCTCTGCCTCCCAAGTAGCCGGAACCACAGGCGCTGGCCACACGCTTGGCTTTTTTTTTTTTTTTTTGGTTGCAGCCGGGATTGTTGTTTGGCGG
The DNA here is from genome assembly GCA_963574575.1 of Galagoides demidoff. Taxonomy (NCBI): domain Eukaryota; kingdom Metazoa; phylum Chordata; class Mammalia; order Primates; family Galagidae; genus Galagoides; species Galagoides demidoff. Next base: position 32,956 of record CAUYQV010051605.1, on the reverse strand, counting down.
GCGGGGCTGGATTCAAACAGGACACCTTAGGTGTATATGGCTGGCGCCTTAGTTACTTGAGCCATAGGCGCTGAGCCCCATTGGGTGTTTTGTCGGGCAGGGCTGCTATTGGCTGAACTATTTCTGGTTAGGGACCCTCTAGAGAGGCGGGGGCTACTTGTTTGTTCCAGACAGTTTGGCTCCGTCTGAGGTAATTGTTCTTGCCTAGAAAGGAGGGAGTGAGCCAGTCTCCTTCTGATACTGATTTCACCTGGGATTAGGGAGTTTAGATTAGCCTTTTCATTTCTGTTATGCCCGAATCATGGGGATCCCCCACAAATCACTCCGAGACCGTATCCGATGCAAAAAGCAAGAGGCAAAGTTTATTTGCAAGCTTGAACTTGGGCTCTCTCTGACCCTGATGCAGCAAGAGAGCAGAGAAGCCCAGACTCTAAAATGGAGGGGGAATTTAAGGGGTACAGAAAAGAAGAAGGGTGGGGTAGGGGTTGCAGTACACTGATAAGGTCTCTGACTGTGCAGAGGTACTTGTTCAATACGGATTGGTTTGAGGTGGGTCCTTATCGCTCTGGGCAGTATTTGTTCTAGGCTGACTGGTCTGGGGGCTGCCATCACCATACATGGGCAGATGTGCAAGGTTGTGAGGCATTGCTTACATTACTCAGCACTCCTGGAATGTAACTTAGAAAAACAACCAGGCTTTAAAATGGAGTTAGTTTGGCTCTTACATTTCCAAATGAAGTTACATTAACCTCTTCATTAACCTTTTCAGCAGTCCGTATATTCCCTTCCCATTCTCCCACCCTTCCCTAGCTTGTTGTGCATTCTTTCCAAAAATCCGGACTTTTTAAAAACGCTATGGGACGCGGGACAAATTGTTAAATATCGGACTGTCCCGCCAAAAGCGGGATGTCTGGTCACCTTACTTTAGCCACTTGAGCCATTGGTGCCAAGCCTTTTTTTTTTTTTTTTGAGACAGTTTCCTTCTGTCACACTGGGTAGAGTGTAGTAGTGTCATAGCTCACAGCAACCTCAAACTCCTGGGCTCAAGTGATCCTCTTGCCTCACCCTCCTGAGTAGCTGGAACTACAGGCACCCACCATGACACCCGGCTATTTTTAGAGACAGAGTCTTGCTCTTGCTCAGGCTGGTCTTGAACCCGTGAGCTCAGCCAACCCACCCACCTCAGCCTCTGAGAGTGCTAGGGTGCTAGGATGTATTTGGGCTTTTCAGTGGTTAAATCTTTCCAAGTAGTAGCAGTATCTGTTCTTTTTTTTTTTTTGAGACAGAGCCTCAAGTTGTTGCCCTGGGTAGAGTGTTGTTGCATCACAGCTCACGGCAACCTTCAACTCCTGGGCTCAAGTGATTCTCCTGACTCTGCTTCCCCAGTTGCTGTGACTATAGGCACCCACCATAATGCCCGGCTATTTTTTTGGTTGCAGTCATCACTGTTGTTTGGCAGGCCCAGGCTGGATTCAAACACGCCAGCTCAGGTGTATGTGGTTGGCGTCTTAGCCATATGAGCCAAAGATGCCCAGCTGCAGTATATGTTCTTTTTTTTCTTTTTTCAGTTTTTGGCTGGGGCTGGGTTTGAATCTGCCACCTCCGGTATATGGGGCTGGCGCCCTACTCACTGAGCCACAGGCACCACCCACAGTATCTGTTCTTATCAGCAATTGCTGTGGGCTGAGTTGTATCCCCTCCAGTATTCATGCAAGGTCTGATAATGAAGTTTGCCAACTTGCCACCATGCCCTTATGGTGGCACACTGTACAAACAACTCAGGAACTTCATAACCTTGGTATATCAGCCTCTCACCCCTGTATTCATGACGATGTGTGGTGGTGTCTTGCTGAGTGGAGTTCATTATTGTTGCTGTGTGTTCTTATATGCCATTACAAGAATGTTACAGCTTGATTATAGCTATGACAAATGTTAAATATCTTGTTAAGCTTGGCAAAAATGGAAGTGAAATCAGGAACATGTTAGTCCAAGTTTATGGAGATGATGCTATGAAGAAAATGGTAGTGTAGGCTCGGTGCCTGTAGCTCAAGCAGCTAAGGCACCAGCCATATACACCAGAGCTGCTGGTTCAAATCCAGCCCGGGCCTGCCAAACAACAATGACAACTACCACCAAAAATAATAATAATAATAATAATAATAATAATAACTGGGCATTGTGGTGGGCACCTGTAGTCCAGCTACTTGGGAGCTGAGGCAAGAGAATTGCTTAAGCCTAGGAGTTGGAGGTTGCTGTGAGCTGTGATGCCATAGCACTCTACCCAGAGCTTGAGGCTCTGTCTCAAAAAAAAAAAAAAAACAGAAAAGAAAAGAAAATGGCAGTGTACAAGTGGATTGAATGTTTTTCTGAGGGGAGAGAAACTGTCACTGGTGAAGAAAGGTCAGGGTGGCCAATAATGAGCAGAACTGACAAAATAATTGCGAACTTCATTGAATTATACATCAAAGGCTCGGCACCTGTGGCTCAATCGGCTAAGGCGCCAGCCATGTACACCTAAGGTGGTGGGTTCACATCCCCAGCCTGGGCCCGCCAAACAACAATGATGGCTGCAACCAAAAAATGGCCGGGTGTTGTGGCGGGCGCCTGTGGTCCCAGCTACTTGGGAGGCAGAGGCAGGAGACTTGCTTGAGCCCAGGAGTTGGAGATTGCTATGAGCTGTGATGCCATGGCACTCTACCCAGGGGGATAACTTGAGGCTCCGTCTCAAAAAAAAAAAAAAAAAGTTTCTTGGGAAACTTCAAAGAGTGGTAACATCCAATGAAAACAAGGTTTAAAAAGCAATAGATGAAAAGCATTCTGTAATTTCTTAAGTGCAATCTCTCAGATATGTGTTTGCTTATTAAACATGGAAAATATTTTATTGTAAATGTTTGGATGTAAATGGCTATTTTTCTTATAGGAAACAGTGACTGACTATGCTTCATGCATGAAAGGATAAACATGTTGTTAGATTGTTTATTTCTTTAACATTCCTCATGCTGTTTCCTTAGCCAGGAATGTTTTTATCTTCCTTGTATCTTCTTTTTTCATACACTTCTTTTCCCCTTTTCGCCTCCCTTCCATTCTTTGCATTCCATCTTCGATTTCTTTCTTCTTCTTATATTCCCTTTGTCTTATATCCCCAAATAGTGGAAAATAGGAAAACAGGAAGTTGGAGGCATGGGGCAGCTCTAGTCCCAGATAGTGAATGTCAAGCTCTGTGACCTGTATCATGTGTGCAAATTAAATGAGGAACTACATGGTATCATAAAAAGGTCTAGGAAAAATTCACAGTAAATGAGAAGAAATAAAGTAAATTTAAAAATCACAACTGTTTTAACAATTATAAAAAAGAAACAAAATCATGAATTTCTGTTGCGTTTTCCAATTTTTTCAAAAGAATATAGAATATACATCTTTTTTCCCTCCAACCCCTGGCACATTGTCTGCACATAGTACATGTGAATCAGTGTTTGTTGAATAAGATGGGACCAAGACTGGGGGTAGCTAGAGACTTTCTTTACATTGTGTGCTGGGATAAGAGTCATTCAATAATCAGCAGTTGATAATCTCTGTTTTGGGAAAAATATGAAGTACAGACAAATTTTCTGACCTAATACATTTAACAGATATACGGATGAGAAAGGAGGAGGTAAGCTTTCCAAGCCTTGTCCATTTCTCCGATCATTTAATTAACAGCAGTTGTGTCAGGGGGAAGCCTGCCGTGTGGAGAGATAGGAAAGCATGTGCCTCACCACTGTCAAGAGTGTGTGTGTCTGTTGTATCAGAGAGGAATGAACACAGTCTAATGCTTAGAGAATTTCACGATAGTTATTGAAATGAATGCCCTAAAGTGTCATAAAATTAGTGTTTGGAATTTCTGTTTTAATGAATGTAACTCTTTCCCTTCATCTTCCTTTTATATTTCCTTGCTCCAACTCCACTTCAAATTTTATCCTCATCTTGGCAGAATCAGAAGCAATGAATAAGCAGTCACTTTGAACATCTAAGTTACTCTCTTGGCATGAGCTAAGCACTTGAAGAGATACATTAACTTTCAGGCCACTTGGGTACTATTCAGCGTAATGGTTTATAACAGTTAATAATGTATAACATAACTAGAGAATGCCTTAGGCAGGCTCATTGTGTAGTAAACATAATAAAACAGTCTCGTTTTAGTATCAATTGGAAGTACATTATTTCCCCCGTCATTAAGACATAGCAAATGAAGACAAAGATCACATCATTTGCATATTTCATATAGCTAGTGGATATTTCATCTCATTTAGATTTTAATCACTTGGATGCTTCTGTATCCATTTTTTTTTATTACCACTTTTAAAGGTATGAGGATTTGTTTGGTTCATCACTTTTATGGTAGATCCCGTCTTAGCAACTCAGTGTTATAGTAAACAGCTATTCCTTTTATTAAAGAACAAAAAAGTGTCTTATCAGAGAAGGCAAGTTAGACCCAACGTCTTTGATTGTGAGAAAATATGATTCGCTTGACCTATTTTTAACATTGTACTTCCATTATTTGTTTCCTTTCTTGTCAAGAGAGTCACTTCTCTGACTCTGTTCTCTCAGCTTAGAACCACTCAAGCCACCTTTGGCTTACTCCCTCCCTGGAGGACATAAATGAAATAATCAGACTGAATTGGAAAAATGTTTTAATATTACCAAACAGTGCTAAAATTACTAGCAGGATATAAGATTCTTGCCCCTGCAACCTCCTCTAACCCTTCAACTGCTTTCTTGAATTGTTTCTTTGCCTTTAACTCTGAGAACTAGATATCTTTGTTGGATCCTTCCCAGAATTTAACTGAAAACTTTAATTAAACCGATGATCCTTGGCTCATTGTTTTAGTTTGTCCTTATTCGCTGATTTGTTCCTGGTAAAAGTCTACATTATCTATCTCAACTGAGAAGTTTAAGTCAGAGAAGGAAAGTAATAAGGACACAGAGCGTGTCCCTAAGGTACATGATGGTGACCAAAGCCTTGTTTTCTTATTTTGCTAATTTTTGGAGCTACAAGGCTAGAAAATATTTCTAGGAGAAATTCAGATCATTAGAAAAAGATATCAGCCAGGCACAGTGGTTCACACCTATAATCCTAACATTCAGGGTAGCTGAGGAGGGTGGTTTGCCTGAGCTTACAGAGTTCAGGACCAGCCTGAGCAAGAGTGAGACCCTGTCTCTACCAAAAAAAAAAAATAGAGAAACTAGCTGGGTGTGGTGCCTCAAGCCTCTAGTCCCAGCTTCTCTGGAGGCTGAGTCAAGAGGATTGCTCAAGCCCAAGAGTCTGAGGTTTTTGTGAGCCATGAAGATGTCATTGCACTCTATCTGGGTGACACAGTGAGACTCTAGCGCAAAAAAAAAAAAAAAAAAGTGAGAAGTTTATTAAAACATTAGTGGAGGGACTCTGATTTCAGAAATATTATGAGCTACTTAATTAAAAAATACTCAGAAATAACTGGGCATTGTGGTGGGTACCTATAGTCACAGCTACTTGGGAAGCTGAGGCAAGAGAATCACCTAAGCCCAAGAGCTGGAGATTGCTGTGAGCTGTGACACAACAGCACTCTACTGAGGGTGACAAAGTGAGACTCTATCTCTAAAAACAAACAAACAAAAAAACAAAAAAAAAAAACTCAGAAAGAGCTTAACTAAATAACGACATTTAATGTCCCACATACCATGTCACATCTGCCTGTCTCACTAGAATCCCTCAGCTTCTGCCCCAATTCAACCACACTTTTCATGCGCACTGGATTGTTGACCCTGGCTCTCTGACATCTCACCATCTATTCCCCATCCATCTGTCATATCCACTAAGTGCAGCTTTCTGACCAACATTTCCTCCTATTTTGGGAAGCTTGCCAACTTCCAAGGAGACAGCTCTATCTCTCTTCAACTGAAGAGAGAATGACGGGTGACCCCAGTGGGCTCTGAACTCACTGCTGATACCAGCAAATCAGGTTGCTTTCTTTGACACAAGAACTGCATCCAGAATTCTTTGGCATTACATGGTCATTGAAGCATGTATGTAAGTACTTGTGTGTGTAAGTACTTACCAAACACATACATACGCTGAGTATGAAGAGAAAAAACAGTTTAGCAAGAAGGGCCAGCCTGAGTCAGCTTTCAACCTTGCACACTGCACTTCACAAAACAGCTGGAAATGCAGCAGCATCTCCTGTTTTGTTTTACCAGAGGCTAGCACAGACAGGTCCTCTTCAAACTGTTACAGCCCCAGAGTTAGAGCTGCATGACTGGAGGTAGCTTTGATTTGAACATCATCGTTTGTATGATATCAACTGATAATCAGCTAGACATTTTAGTTGTTGTGTGTGTCCTCTGTTTTATTGTATTATTGAAAAATATGCACCTCAATAGCTGTGATTAAGGACAAAATATTAATGAACTGTCTTTTATATGCTTTTCTCTGGTTTGGATGAATATTATCAGAGTTCCCTGGATCTTACAAACCTATGACCTCATTTATATCATTCACAACTTCAATAAGCAGAAAGAGGTTCTAAATAAAACTAAATTAGATGTAACTACTGACTAAATGTTCATATCGAACAATCAACATAAAAGGGTAGTCTGGATTTATGTACCAATGAATAAAATTCTAAGAGATTATATAAATATAATTTATTATTTAATTTCATTCACTATAGCAAAAACTTTGGAAGTAAAGCAAAAATTAAAAAGAGCCACATATTGTCCAGAAACCCCTTCAATTTATGTTTCTAAAATTGTATGAAATTATTATGGTTTTCAAAATTTTTGTTCAATCAGTAGTATATTCATTTAATGAATCATTAGTTTAGTCATTGATTCAATGACTATGTCATAAATTTCCTAATTGCTCAAGAAACTATGGAGGATATAAAGATAAATTAGATGTGAATTTTCTCTTCAAGGATTATATAGTGAAAGTGAGATCTTTATATATAAATACAGCTTATGCATATATGCACCTATAATTTGAAATAGGATGAGGTCATTTCCTGAAAAGAAGTAAAATTAAAATGCTAAGGGACCTTAAAGCAAGAAGACAGAACTTCCAGCTAGTGAGAGAGGAGATTTTACAGGAATGCAAAATGGTAAAGCCATTGCAGAGAAGCACACACAGTTCAGAAATAGATCATGGTATATTCTGGAATGTAATGGATCACTAAGAAGAGATTTCAATTCATTTGAAAAGCATGGCCTAATTTAGTAAATGGGTTTTACAATTGACTATCCATTAAAAGAAAATACATTGGATCCCTGTCACACCCAAAGTCAGTTGATTAAAAATGCAACTATAAAATAATAAAAACCTTAGAAGACAATTTGAGAGATAATAAATAATAATATAAAGGATAATAACAATAAGAATAATGCAGATAATAAAAGGACTATTATATATTAGACACTGAAGGATTTAAAAATTAATACCAAGAGCTGACATCCAAGTAGAAAAATGGGTCAAAGAATAAGAATAGACAATTGACAAAGCAAATGAAAATTGCAATAAATACATGGAAATATGATAACCCACCCAAGGATGATGAATTGCAGTAAATACATGGAAATATGATGAACCACCACGATTCCTTTGTAAGGAATTGCAAAGATAGCCTTCTTTCACCAATAGACAGGTATATTTTCAAAAGTGTGGTAATGTTTGATATCCCACATGCAGTAGAGGACTTTCATGCACTACCCGAAAAATGACTATCACAAACTTTTTCTTTTTTTTGCAGTTTTTGGCCAGAGCTGGGTTTGAACCCACCACCTCCAGCATACGGGGCCAGTGCCTTACTCCTTTCAGCCACAGGCGCCGCCCTATCATAAACTTTTTAGAAAGCAATGTGAACTTGTGTTCAAATTAAAAAGACACATAGCAATGTTTCCACTCACATAGAAGTAAAATCACTAGTATATGCCAAGAAGTTCACTGGTGCACTATTTTGGTAGCAAAATTATGAAAGAGAAATGACTGTTTGTTAATAGTGAAATGGTTAAGTAATTATGGTGTATTTTTGCTGTAAAAGATTATGAATTTATTTTAAAAATGAGGTAAATCTCCATCAGCTGATAGAGAGGGATGTCCACGAGCTATTAAGTTAGGAAAACCAAGATGAGCAGAAGCATAGGGAAAGTATTGTTATTTTTCAATCCAAACAAACAATTGAAATCTATGTGTGAGTGAAAGAATAAGGTAAAATGCATATTAGGAAGTTAAAATTAAATCCTGGAATATGTGTGAAAAAGAAGGTGGTGGGAAAGGGAAAGAAACTGTGGAAGGTAAAAGAAAAATAACCCTTAATATGTATGGACTGAACCTCATGCAAGTACTTAGGTGAAAAACTAATAATTTATCAATAAAGGCAGTAAAGCTAGGAGATATCCCAGTATAAATGGGGGCTCACAGTGTGAGATCCACAGGAGAAGATCGACAGCCCTCTCTGAAGTAAACTCTTAACCACACTGATGAAAGGTTATTACCAGTCCCCTAGGAAGGAAAAATTGAAAGCTGGTATCAGAATCTACACAGCCTTCATTTATTTAGCTGCATGTAATTGGGTACAGTGAATGCTTCCCTATCATTTTTTTTATTGTAATGTAAAAATTGAGCTGGTCTTAAAGAATTATTAATATCCTATATAAATGGAGAAAGGGCACTTTTTTGTGATATAAAGTTGGCTTCTTTTGGTTCAAGGATAAGGATATGCCACAGAAAACAGAGACATTTCTGGAAAGACTCATTTGGAGCTTAATAGTGGAAAAGTGTGGCTGGCTAAGCAGGTGGGGTTTTCTCCTGTAGGCTATAGATTACTGTGGATGACATAGATTAGTAGAAAAGCTACAAGATCAGATGCATTGGGGTTAGGGAACTAAGAGTAGTATTAATAAAATGAGAATTTTACTTTCAAATAACATTTTGTTTTTACTGAAACTTCCAACAGGTTTTTTTTTATTTTCAAAACACACAAAATTTGAGATTCTAACATAATAAATTTCCATGTATTTATTGCCTTAATTTCCTTAAGTTTCTGTAAAAAAAAAAAAAAAGAAGAAGAAGAAGAAGAAGAAGAAGAAATTTGAGTGTATGGCTTAAAGAAGGTAAATTTATTTCTCACAGTTCAGGAGGCTGGGAGGGCTCCCTTTCCCCGTGATCTCACAGTGGAGAGGGGGAGATCTCTGTCTCTTTCTCTTCTTCTAAGGCCACCAAGAGTATCAGGTATGGATGCCACCTTCATAACTTTATACAACCTTAATTACCTCTTAAAAACCCTGTCCCCAAATACAGTTACCTAGGCTTAGGTCTTCAACATATGAATTTAGGGGAAAGGACACAGTTCGGTCCATGGCGTTTATTTTCTAAGTTTGACAAATACGAAAATTTGGTTACTCCTAACATATATTTTATATCTTTAATGTAAAATATTTTAAAGCAAGTCTCAGATATCATGTTATTTTCATAAATTTTTGTATTTCATTTTGAAATATGTGAGTTTTTATTTACATGAACACTTGGCCATTTCCACACCTAATAAAATTAAGTCTAAATCCTTCGTATAATCTAACAATCAGATCATTTTTTTAATTTCTCAGTTCTCTCCAAAATTTCATTTTTCAGTTGCTTTATTTTTGAATCAGGATATAAACAAGGTCTGGCAACTGCTATTGATTATCATATATCTTAAGTTTATTTTATTATAACTCTTTTCTCCCTTCTATGCTTTTTTCCTCTCACTAGCTTAATAAATATTTTTTTTTGTAGAGTAGTTATACATTTTAAATGCAAGATGTCATTTAGTTTATTTTATAATTTCTGTATTTGTCATAAACTATCAGTTAGCTCTAAATACTTTATTACATTCAGGTACAACTTTTTAATTTTTTATAAGAATATTTCTTATATAATTATGTGTATTTTATTTTATATATAAAATATATACCAGGATCAACATGTCACAGGTATATATTTTCCTGGTACATTTTCCTCCTCCTCCTCCTCACATGTTTATATATAAAATAAAATACACATAATTATATAAGAAATATTCTTATAAAAAATTAAAAAGTTGTACCTGAACATGTGAGATGTTTTTCTCATCACCTCTAAATGTTTTATTCTTTCCTGCTAATTGATAATTTTTAGAGAAAGGAGTCAGTGTCCTTCCACCCCTAATGTGTGGTACGTGTTGTTTCACTTTTGTTTTGGGATTCTCTATCTCGGTATGATCATAAACTCTTAGATTTGTATGTGTTTGTAAGGTTTATACTAACTATAGTCAATTTTTTATTGACACTCAAACAGCATTGGCCAGTGGAATCCCCCTCCTGTAAGTTGTTGTGGATTTTTTTCCACTGTAGTCTTTTTAAGTTTCTATGTTTTCCTATTGCTTTCTGACACAATACGTATTGCTGACTCATTTTGAGCGTTTCTTGACTTAGATCTGCAATCAGTCATTTTTCCAAGAAGTTGTTTCTTGTTTATTAGAAGTGGTATTAAGAAACCACAGCTTTGGCTCAGCGCCTGTGGCTCAATCGGCTAAGGCGCCAGCCACGTACACCTAAGGTGGCAGGTTTGAATCCCCAGCCCAGGCCCGCTAAACAACGATGATGGCTGCAACCAAAAAATGGCCGGGCATTGTGGCGGGCGCCTGTGGTCCCAGCTACTTGGGAGGCAGAGGCAGGAGACTCACTTGAGCCCAGGAATTGGAGGTTGCTATGAACTGTGATGCCATGGCACTCTACTCAGGGGGATAGCTTGAGGCTCCGTCTCCAAAAAAAAAAAATAAAAATAAAAAAATTAAAGAAACCACAGCTTTTATCCCCATCGCTTCTGCTATGTCATCATTTCTAAGTTGCTTCAGGACATACAGCTAGCTATAGACATTGGAGTGTATATGTAAATATATATCCTACAAACTGAAAATAACTTACCCATTTGCTTTATCTTATTAGATGTAATAGATATATAAATATGATTGTGTAAAAATATCAAGACATTAATGCAGATATCTTTAACAAAAATATTTTTTTAATTTCTTTTTTATTTATTTATTTGTAGAAACAGAGTCTCACTTTATGACCTTTGGTAGAGTGCCATGGCATCATAGCTCACAGCAACCTTCAACTCCTGGGCTTAGGTGATTGATTCTCTTGCCTCAGCCTCCCAAGTAGTCAGGACTACAGGCACCCGCCACAATGCTCAGCTATTTTTTTGTTGCAGTTTGGCCAGGGCCAGGTTTGAAACCTCCACCCTCAGTATATGGGGCTGGTGGCCTACCCACTGAGCCACAGGCACCGCCCAAAAAGGTTTTTGTATGAAATTTATAACTTATTTTTAGGTATGGAAATACCCTTAAGTAAAAAAGTCTAATTTAAAAAATCAAAATACTATATGTAATGCAAATTCCTTTATTATTAATATGCCATATTTTACCAAGAAATATAATTAATCTGGCAATTGAATCAATATGTAACATCATAAGTTATGGAAGTAGCATTTTAATTAATGAACGTGCCAATAGAGATCAGAAATGAAGCCTGTAATGCATTAAAATTTGCTGAACACCCCACACATGTGTGCTGAGTCCAGCTGACTCTGCCTTTGACAATAAAGTTCTCAAGAAGTAAGCCCGAGTGAAAAAATATCCATTTCACACTGCCTTTTGTATTTGCTTCTCTTGGTTTGGACCTTTCTTTTTAGTTACCAGTTAGCCTTGCCCTTTATGTTTGCTCACTCAGGCTGAGACAATGTATCTGTTATGTGAAGATGGCTTCCCAAATGTGGCACTCAGCTTTCCTATAACCACACTATGGGATCTGGCAGTCGGTCTGCTCCTGCTTTTGCCCCTAAAGCCAGCCTCATTTCAGGGCTCTCACTCCCATCCCAGTACATGGCCCACTTGGAAAACTGGTTCTGAAGTACCCACAGCATTTCAAAATGTCAGGCGAGATGGAAAATACTTTAAATTATATTTCTATATTAAAAATATATACATTGCAGATATGCACACGTGGAAAGAGAGTGGAATGCTGGGCAGTGAGACAGGGGTGAGAGGGGGAGAAGAAGGTGAAAAATTAGTTAATGGGTTCAATGTGTGTTATTTGGGTGATGGATACCCGGAAAGCCCTCTCTTAACCATTGCATAATCTATTCATGTAACAAAATCGCACACACACCCCATAAATTTGTACAAGTGAAATATACAGACATAGCAAACTGATGTCTCACCAGTACTTTGTAGAAAAAGGGTTCATGTTTTAGCATCACAACTTTCTGTCACTAGTTAATAAGAAACATCATAATACAAACATAAGAACTGTGCAATAATTCATTTTCTCAACCTTGGATTTGGAGTTAAATAGTGTAATAGATAACATCAGTATGATATTAACATGATGTCAGAATACTGATATGCATTTATAATACAGATAGTACAGTTTTGTCCCAATTTTTAAAAAAGAGAATAAATATATTGCAAACATTCATTAAACAAAATCACTAAACTACAGCAAATATAGTACCTATAATTCTTCCTGATTTCTAAAGATTTTCAAAGCAAATACTATCAGGAAAGTTTCAGTTGATGTTCTTTTTTTACCCAATGATCTTCTCTTAAACAATTAAGCACTGCCTTGATCTGAGATTTGCATCTTTCAGAAATAGATTGCAAGTTCTTTCTCTCATCTTTAGACGGCATTTCATAGTAAATTTGTGGTAAGTGATTGAAGGTGACAAATACCAAAATTCACGTGTAAATTATGTAAAGTATAAGGAATGGCGTGCTGGCATGTATAGTGATTTAAAAAATAGACTTTCTATACATGGATATGTATGATATAAAAAAAAAGAACGAGGAGAAAGAAGAATATTAGTATAGGTTGTAGGTATTTAAAAAGCTTCAGACTTGGTCAACATATATGAATATTTCCCCAAGTTAGTTGCATCTGTGATAGAACTATTATTCATTTTCCCACAGATGTACCATCTATTCATCAGATATTTACTGAGTTCCAACTGTGTGCTAAGGCACTAAATCCAGGGGACATAGCAGTGAAGATCCCTTACTGAGAGAACTGTCGGGAGCACAGATAATAAGCCTGATAAATCAGTTATACAGCTCTACACGGCAACAAATCCTACAGAGAAAAAGTACGACAGAACAACGAAGACAGGGAGGACTAGAGGACATGGCCTTGTGACTTCACAGAGCATAGAGCATAGTTGTAGAGGGCCAGGGGGCACTTGAGGCAGCTCCCAGGGACCACACAATGCAGACACTGGAGGATCAGCATTCTTGGCAGAGAGAATGTTGTGTAAAGGACCTTAGGCTCGAGCTTGCCCGCTCTGAGGAAGAATGAGACAATTATGATAAGGGAAGAATCTGAGGAATGGAAAAACAAAAATCACACGGACTGTCCAATACATCGGAACTAACTGATGCACACGCAGGTGCACAGAGGGAAGCAAAAGTCATTGGAAATTGAGCAGAAGAGTAGGGGCAGGGAGGAGGGAGGAACAAAACCCAGCTAACAGGTACAATGAACACTATTCGGATGATGAACACCTTTATAGTCCTGATTTGAGCCATGTAACAAAAACATTGTGGTCCCTTAATATTTTAAAATTAAAAACAATGGAACAAGGACACTAGTGTGGCTAAAGCAAGGTGAACACAGGAAAGACGGCTCAGAGAGGTAACAGCAGCTATACCTCAGGAGGCTTTGTGGGCCATTGTGTAGATTTTGGCTCTTGTGCTGGATGGAAAAGGAGTGATTTGGAGAGTTTTAAAGCAAGAAATACTATTATGTGACTATGTTTGAATATAAGCACTCTAGCTACTGAATTGAAATTTGTCCTAGAGAAGCAGGAATAGCAAGAGGGGAACCAGTTAAGATTGTTTGAATCCAGGTGAGAGTTGATGATATTTTCATTCAGGTTGTATATAGTGGGGAAAGATTAGGTTCCAGATGTATTTAGAAGGTGGAGCCAACAAAATGTGTTGGCAGACTAGATACGGGGCATGAAGGAAAGACCAAAATCAAGGACAACTTTGAGATTTTGGCTGGAGCCACTAGACGTTTGGAGTTACTTCTAAGATAGGGAGACTGTGAAGGAACTGTGCAACTGAGGTGACTACTGAATACCCAACTGGAAGGAAGAAATAAGCAGTGGAATATTCAAGTCTGAACTGAGGATATGCCTGGAGCAGAGATTCAAATTTAATTCATGATAGCAATTAAAACTGGGATTCTGGATAAAATAAATAAGGGCATAAGTACAGCTTTAAAGAGAAGAAGTTCAAGAACCCTGGCTGGGCTTTTCCTGCCACGTTTGAGTAGAATGAACAGAGAAGGAGGTAATTAAAGTCTAGGAAGAAAGAAGAGCAAGGCAATGAGAGAATTAGGTAAGTGCATTTCAGACTAGACAGAGGAAAGAAATATTAATGACATGAGAAATAAGGAATTATTGATTGGCTCAATAACTAATTGCTGGGTAGGATTAAAGAATATGTTATGTTTGGAGCCTTGAGAATAAGTTGGGGAAAACAGCTGGTAGCTGGAGAGTGCCTCTTTGTAAGCAAGGTCATGCAGGGGTTTGTGCCATGATGAGGTATAGGCTGTGTCTTTGGGAGTGAACAGGACAGACAGGAAGAACAGAGATGCACTCAGATCAATGGTTTACATATTAAGAACTGGGTATATTTTGCATGTTATAAGAAGTCTTATCAAGAATGAAATTCTACAGTTTTAAGATACCAAAAAGTATTTGTTATTTGGCCCTTACAGATCTGAGAGAAGAACTATTTGGCATTACAATAATTCTCAAAATAACTTACATTCATAAATGAAATGTTGAGGATCAGAAAAAATACAAATACAGTGTGGTGGTCTGTAGGCCTTTCCAAGCCTGGTAAAGAGATAGTGATTCTGCCACTTTGCCTAGAAGACTCTTTTCCAAGCCAGTCATGGGAAGACACAGTGTTCTAACAAGCACAGGCCTCCAAGTTAGAATAAGGTTGAAATCACATGAAAGAATCATGTGGTCTTTGTTTTTCATTTTATTTATATGTTGAATTACATTTATGGATTTATGTATGTTGTACCAACCTTGCATCCTGTGATAGAACCCACTTGATCATGGTGCATAACTTTTTAAATGTGTTTATGTATTCTGCTTGCTAGGATATTATTGAATATATTTGCATCAATATTCATTAATGATATTGGCCGATAGCTTCCTTTTTTGTTGGGTCCTGTCCTGGTCTTAGAATCAGGTTGATATTTCCTTCATAGAACGTGCTGAGGAGGATTCCTTCCTTCTCTATGTTTTGGAATAGGTTATGTAATACATGAACTAGTTCCTCTTTGAAGCTTTGGTAGAATTCTGGTGTGAAGCCATCTGGTCCAGGGCTTTTCTTTTCTGGGAGATTTTGTATTATTGATGCAATTTCAGTGCTTGATATAGGTCTATTGAAATTTTCTAATTTTTTTCTGGTTGAATTTTAAAAATTTGAAAATTGGTCTGTTTCCTCTATAATTTCAAATTTGTCTATTTCCTCTATATTTTCAAATTTCTGGGCATAGAGTTTTTTTTCTGGTAATGATTGAGAATCTTTTGTATTTCTGTGTTTTCCATTGTTAGTTCTCCCTTTTTATTTCTGATTAGTTTATTAGAGATCTTACTTTTCTGTTTCTGTTTAGTCTGGCCAAGGGTTTATCAATTTTATTAATCTTTTCAAGAACCAACTTTTTGTTTTGCTGATCTTCCATATGATTTGTTTTCAATTTCATTTAATTCTGCTCTGATTTTGTTTATTTCTTTTCTTCTGCTAGGTTTGGATGTGGACCATTCTTCATTTTTTAGTTGTTTGAGATGGCCCATTAGGCTTGCTCTCTTTCCATTTTCTTCATGAAGGCATCTAATGCTATAAATTCCCTCCCAGGACTGCCTTTGCAGTATCCCACAGATTTTGAGAGTTTGTGTCTTCATTATCATTTTATTCCAGAAATCTGATGATTTCTTTTTTAATCTTATCCTTAGCCCAGCTGTCATTCAGCACAAGGTTATTTAGTTTCCATGACTTTGTTTGAGTATGAAGATTTCTGTTGGTATTGAGTTCAACTTTTATTCCATTGTGGTCTCAGAAGATATAAGGAATAATTTCTATTCTTTTGAATTTGTTGAGGTTACACTTGTATCCTAAGTTATGATCAATTTTCCAGGATGATCCATGGGCTAATGAGAAGAATGTTTATTCAGTTTTTTTAGGATGAAATGTTCTGCATATGTCTGTTAATTCCATTTGTTCTAATGAGGATAAGACACAAAAATAGTCTAGGAATGGGGAGAAGGGCAAGGGAAAAAGGGAGGGCAATTAGAGGGAGGAGAGAGGGCATCTGGAGGGATCTTACCTAAGGTGCACCAAGCAAGGGTATTCAGCACAGCCCTGAGTGAAGGGATCTTCTACAACTTGAACTTTACTTTGGAAGTGAGAACATTATAACCTAAAAATTTGTATCCTCATATTAATTTGAAATTAATAATAAAGATTGAAAATACAGTTCCGAGGTTTTACTACATGTGTAAATTTGGTCAAATTATTAACTACCTAATCCTCAGCTTCCTATGTGTACAAAAGGGAAAGAGATCTTACTTGAAGGATGGTTGTGGGAATAGCCTAAAATAATAAACGCGAAACCCTTAGCATCATGCCTAGAACAGTGCTTAGTAGCTATTGTTAGATTTTATCCCCAAATCCTCTTCAATGTTCATGTTTCCATGGCTTTCCTGCTATTAGTCTCTCTTGAGGACATGCTCTTTCTTTCTTGAATACAAAAACATTGTTGAACTGTTTGTCTAGACTATTGCTACCTTGGTTGGAAAACTCTGTCTTCCTCATGTCTAATTCATAACATCTCAGGGCTTGTTCACTGCGGTAACTTAATTAAGCCTTATTTGAGTGAGCTGGATAAATGGATGCAGCACGCCTGCACTGGGGGAGAAACAAGAGCTGCACTTGCATTTTTCCTTTTACAAAACATGGCAAATATAGGCATATAGACATGAAGCTACTTTCTGAAATTATACAAAATTAATAAATGTTAGATTAAATCAAGTTATGATCATCTCTTTATATGCATTAAGCAATTGATAAACACACTAAATGATTTTCTGACCCTTTGTGGCAAGCAACAATTGGAAATGAGCAATATTTAGGCCATTTGAAACTGGATCTTATCAGTTATTTCCTTTTCAATAAAGTAAATAGTTTGTCCTTGCACAAACTTCAATACAAACTCCTATTACAGACACGGGTCTATTGCAGAGACCCCAGAATCATATTTTAAAACCTGAAGCTATACTTCTATAGTTTGTGACCAGAACTCACAGACACGGAAGCATATGCCTAAACACTTCGCCCTCTAATTGTTTTTTGAAATACGTTCTTCTGTAACTTTTATGCCTAATGTGATTTTTGCTCCAGTTGCTTTAAACTTTTCTAAAGCACAGTTCTTTCCATTGGCAGTTAAGTTGTGCTGAAATGATCTAATGATCCCGGGGTCAAGTACATTACAAAGAACTTTCCTGGCTTTGAATTTTTTTCCATACATCATAACTCTTTAGAGTTTAGGTCTCAGTGTAAACTGCAGGAAGATCTGCATTTGCATAAAAGGATTATGTACCATCTAAAGAATTAACTACAGGGAGGTTGATTTATCTGCCCTTCTATCAAAAGAAACCTTTACTAACCACTATGTCTGTGGTGTACAACAATAATTAGTGTGCATAATGATTACTTTGAGGCACAGAAGTGCATTCTGAATTCTCAATAGATATAAAATTGTTATAGTACACATTCACTATTACTTATAATGTACTGTGCTCTAGTTCTTAGAAAATCACCAAATCCCATTCACTGTATAAGCTAATGTTTTGTTAAGTTTTACTAAGTACAAAATATAACATTCTGATTATGCCAAGGAAGTGAGCTTTCCATCTTAGTCCGGTGACCTCCTATTTGCAAAGGTGCTGCAATCCAGTGATATACTCTTACCAGGAAATTCATTATGTTAGTTTAAAAAAACCACAGGAAGCATAGGGGTGTGGTATTAGGGATGAGAAAAGTGTTGCTGCAGTAATCAATTATCACTAAATATGGAGCAAAATAAAGTCACACAGCTTGGACAACATGAAACAGGATTCAGTAGAAAGTGCAAAGTATTGACCAGGGCGGCAAGAAGTAGAGGAGCCAATGGGTTTGCCTATGTGAGGAAAGGCACAGGGCAAAGAAAAACTGCTTCTGTGCGGGACCAATCAGGGAGGGTAGGTTTCACATCCTGGAAGAAGCCTGGGATGGGATGACAAAGTCAATTCAGTGCAGTTATCCAGCTGGAAATCTGACCAGAATAGAAAAAATGTGTAGAAGTAGGGGACTCTTCATCACAGTTTTACTCAGTTTGGGAATTCTTTATCTTTAGCTGAAAATGAATAAATGAAAAATATACAGAGTTTACCAGAAACATTTCCACTGCTCGGACAACTTACTGTTTATGAAGATTTCATTGCAATATAGTCATCCTGTTTCAAAGAAATTATTCCCAGAAAACCAGGTAATGAAGGAACACTCCATTCTCATTTAAATTAAGAATGAAGTGAATTAACAATCACTGAAGGGTTACAATATGTTTAATGGGTTGCAATAATCTTTGCTGGAAGATGTTTTAGAATATACATTTTAATATCACTTATTTGTTATTGTTATTATTTGGCAGAAATACTAGTTAAGGGAATGGTGTGTTACATGTAAAATAACAATCTTTGATATTGTTTCAAACTGGAAAGCTGATCTTTTATTTTGGAGAGTAATCTTTCTCGTTAATTAAATTAACAGTTATGGTTTGATTGACATTCAAGTTACTCACCTGCATTGATTAAATTTACCAGCACCGCGTCAGATGCACTCCACACTCACAGTATGGAGTCACATGTAAAACACATAATGTTATAATTAGAAGAGAACCTCTGAGAACATTCAGCTCGGACAACCTTCTCATTTTACAGATGAGGAACGGGAAGCCCAGAAAGACAAACCGATCCACCCAGAACCAAAGGCCTCCTAATATCTGTTCAATAGCCCTTGGACTGAGCTATTTGATCATAAAGAAAAATGACTTTGTAAATCTAGCAGGACATAAATCATTTTGTTATTTTTTGCTGAGACTTTATGCCAAGTTTCTTTTCTGCATTATAGCAAAAAGGTGCTTAGGTTAAACAGAAAAGAGTGAAAGAAACGTGCTTTGAGGACAGGCCGTATATTCAATCCTATTATAAAATTCTCTGCCTTATACTCTCACCTTTACTTTTTAGTCTTTGAATAACTAAAGGAAAATAAGCTTAAAATGTAGTCTATGTAAGGTTTTTCTTTCTCTGCTATGAAATTTTTGGTTTCTTAGAGAAATAAATCAAACAAAAGAATGTAGATGAATAAAGAAAAGGAGAAAAAAGTAAAGAGAGTATGCCTAAGAATATGACCAGGAAAAGACAACCACCAGCCCAATTACATGTTAAAATAGGGAATATAGCCAGAAGCATTTAATCCCTGTATCAGAACTGTTGAGTTTTCCTGAGTGATACACAAATATTTGCCCACATATGATAGCATTAGGCACACATGCAAACAAGACATAAGCACGCATTTAAACAGATCTGCTTTTTCTTCATTCCCAAAGGGCTCGCTCATGCAGTATGCATGTCATGACTTCACATATTCTGCATTCACAGGGTCACTGAAAACCTGAGTTCTCTATGCCCATGGGAAGCCCCAAAGGGTACTCATCTAATTATTTCAATCACTCTCTCTTTGCTGCATTGAAAACTTTTTCAAATAAATAAGCAATCTTATGCAACCAGTAGGCCTAATATGCAAATATAGTTTTTAGATAAATTACTTAGACACAAATCTTCCAAATTTATAGACAAGTAGAGATATACATGTTATAAATGTTCCAGATGAAAAGTAAAAATCACAAAGTCATAGTTAAGGTGTTTTCAGTAGTTAGAGGGTGATCTTATAGAGAACAGCAATTTTTTTT
This sequence comes from Galagoides demidoff, assembly GCA_963574575.1. Lineage (NCBI taxonomy): Eukaryota > Metazoa > Chordata > Mammalia > Primates > Galagidae > Galagoides > Galagoides demidoff. The sequence continues at coordinate 12,841 of CAUYQV010051605.1, read as the reverse complement.
TGTTTATATTACAACCGGATGTTGTGATAATATGTATGTAGACATAGTCACCATGAGACAAACTCCTAACCTTCACCCTTTTCTCAGTCTCCCTTATTTAAAAATGGAAGGACAAACAATCTGTATTTATATAGAGACATAAATCAAAACCAGTTTCTTCTGAGGGAGACCCTTCCCAATATTTCATTTTCTGCCCAGAAGCTGTCATCAGATGCCAGATTGTTTTTAAATATTAGGTAGATACCATTTCCTCCATATAATTTTCTTTGTGCCTGTGTCCAGATACTATGTTCTGCCTGTAAAGACAGAGAAGTCAGCAGCAAGAGTAACTCTAAGAGATACACGATTTTCTCTGTTCTGCACTGAAATTTTCTATTACTTGTATCCTACTAGATGGACTCTTTCTTGAGTTAAACAAAAGTAAAAAAGGTAAATCCTTCCAAATCAATACTATATCAATAAATAATACACTTTTATACTTTTAAATATATGCTTTCAAGAGAAAGATTTTACTTTACAGCCTATAGATCGTACTCCAACGTTTGCACACATCCTAAGAAGAATAATACCTAAATGAAAAAGACTGAATTGCGTTGTAACAAAGATTGCGTTATTTATTTTTGGATAGTCAATCTTAACAGGTAACAAATGAATGTGTGTCAATGAATGAATGAGTGAATAAGGAAATATCTCCTAAATGATTTGAAGAAATTGTGATAAATCACACCTTTATGATTAAAATAAGACTCTCATTTGCCAATCAGCATTGCAGGGCAAAGCCATTCTAACAGAAATTCATTCGTGTATCCAGATATTTATCAAATAATTGTTGAGAGCCTAAAGATGCCCCAGGCTCTGTTCTATATGCTAAAGGTAATGTATTAAACAAAAAGATATGATCCAGAGGGTGTGGAACAAGATGGAATAGAAACCACCAGTGATCCTCCCTCTAAACAAAAACCGAATTCAACAACTATTCACACAAGCAAGCAGCACTTTCAGAAGAACCAACAATCAGACTACTTGATTTTGACAGCTTATCAAAGAAAGAGGAACTGAATAAGGCATAAAGACAATCTTGCTTTACATAAGATACCCATCTCCACCCTCTGGGAGTGCTGCCAGTGCACAAAATGGAGGATCTGTGTGCCCAAGGAAGAGAGAGTGAAGTGATGTAGAACTTTGCGTTGAAACTCAGGGCTGCCCTGGTGCAGGGGAGCAAAGTAAATGGTAGAATTTGGACAGTGCCCATGGAAGGGGCATTAAAAACACCCAGGCCACAGGGAAATCCTTTGCCTGGAAACATGAATTCCAGCTAGCCTTGCCATTGGCTGTCAAAAAGCAGCCTGGGGAGTTCATAGGGCAGTTGGGCCACAAAAGCTACAGTCCTTGGGCAAGTCCTGGGGCAGTGCTCGCTCAGAGGAGTAGACCTAGGTGCACATGACCTAGTGAGACACCTGTGTTAGTGGCCAAGCCAGCGCTTACATGATCCTTCCCCCAACTACAGGAAATGTGGCTAAAGGAACAGGTTCATCCACTTAGATAAGGCAAAAGAAAGAGCTCAAAGTCAATAAGTAAATAAGTGAATTTTTGTTTTGTAACATAGGTACCAGTTCAGCCACAGTAAAATTAAGTATGTACCAAGGAAAGCCCTGAAGCCCATGAATCCAGGCCTTAGTTCCAGGAAGACATTTCTAGATCAACTGGGGCCAGAAAGAAACATGCTACTCTGAGGGGACTGACCCAGTCCTAGCAGGATTTACCACCTGCTGACTAAAGAACCTTTGGGCTATCAGAGATAGCCAGACAGCTGTCACTACAGGCTTTGGGTAACACTGGGCTAGCTTCTGTTGTGACCTGGTGTTGGTGGCCACAAGGGAGTGTCCACATCACCCCTTCCCCAACTCCAGCAACCCAGCACAGAGAGTGAGAGGAGAGTGAGACACTTGCCTAGTAATCCAGAAAAATCTCCCATATCTAACCCAAGTTTACCCAGCAAGAGTCTATAGGATCTACTGGGCTTGGGGCACCTACAGTGCTGATAACCACTGCAAAGATTTAGATAACAACATTCAATTTCCTTTGAATATTTGGAAAGCGTTATCAAGAAAGGTGGGTTCAAATATGCCCAAACTGTGAAGATTAAAACAAATACCTAACTCTTCAGTGCCCAGACATCAGCAAACATCCACATGCATCAAGAACATCCAGGAAATAGGTCTCACCAGAGGAACTAAATAAGGTGCCACTGACCAATCCCAGGGTGATTGAGATATGTGAACTCTCAAACAAAGCATCTGAGAGTTCTTAAGAAGCTCATTGAATCTCAAGTCAATAGAAAAGAAATTCAGAACCCTATCAGAAAAATTTAGCAAACAATGAAATAATGAAAAATAATCTAGACACAGGAATTCCACTGACAAATTGAGAAATGCATGTATTTCTCAATACCACGATTGATTAAATGGAAGAAAGAATTATTGAACCTAAAGACAGGTTCTTTTAAAAAACATTATAAAAGACCCCCCAAAAAATAAGAATGAAAAATAATGAAGCATGCATAGGAGATGTAAACAATATCCTCAGAAGGGCAAATCTCAGAATTATTGGTCTTAAAAAGGTTGTAGAGGGAAAATAGCTATAGAAAGTTTATTTAAATAAATCCAAAAAGACAAAGACAAAGAAAAAGACACAAATATTCAGTACAGAAAGACAACAAAACACTAAGCAGACTCAACCCAAATAAGACTATCTCAAGGCATTTTATTATAAAGCTCCCAAAGGATACAGATAAATGAAAGGTCCTAAGGGAAGCAAGATTAAGGGAAAAAATAACATAAAAAGGAGCTCCAGTATGTCCAGTAGCAGACTTCTCAGTGGAAACCTTATAGGGAAAGAGAGAGTAACATGATGTATTGAAATCACTGAGGGAAAAATTATATCCTTATAATATTATATACTGCAAAAAAATATCCTTCAGAGATGAAGGAGAAGTAAAGACTTTCCCAGCAAGCAAAAGCTAAGGGATTTCATCAACACCAGATCTGTCCTACAAGAAAGGCTAAAAGGAGTCCTTCAATCTGAAAGTAAAGAATGTCAATGAGCAATAGGAAATAATCTTAAGGCATACAACTCCCTGCAAATGGTAAGTACCAAATACAGAATACTCCATTGCTGTAATTGTGATATATACATAACTTATATATGGAGTAGGAAGGTCAAAAGACAAAATTACAAACAAATAACTACAGCAACTTTTTGAGAAAGTAAAAATCCATAAAAATACATGGATGTAAATAAGAAAATGTATAAAAGTTAAGGGGGAAAGATGGAATTAAAGTGTAGAACTCCTGTTATAATTCTCTTTGCTTATTGATTTGTTCATTTATTGTCATAGTTTAAAATCATTTCTTAAGAAATTTTCTTTGCAAGCTTCATGGTGACTTCAAATCAAATAACCTACAAGAGATACACACAAAAAAATAAAAAAAACAAGTAATTAAAATACACTGCTAGAGAAAATCACTTTTAACAAAGAAAGATAGGACGGGAATAAGAAAAAGAGGACCACAAAACAACCATAACTTAAATAACATGGCAGTAGCAAGTCCCTGCCTATCAATAATAACATGGAGTATGAATGAACTAAACTCTCCAATCAAAAGACATAGAGTGGCTGAACGGTTTTAAAAATAAAAACAAGAGCTAATTATATGTTGTATACAAAAAACACATTTTACCTATAGACTGAAAATAAAGGGGAAAAAAAAGTCCATAAAATGAAAACGAAAAGATAGCAGACGTAGCTTACTTCTGTCAGATAAAATAGGTTTTAAAATAAAAAATGTACAAAGAGAAGAAGAAGGGAAAAATACAATGATAAAGGGGTCAATTCAGCAAGAGAATATAACAATTCTAAATGTACATGCATCCAACACTGGAGCACCCAGATATATAAAACAAATATTATCAGTGCTAAAGAGAGAGGTAGATCCCAATACACTAATCGCACTAGAGACCTCAACAGTCTAATTTCAGCACTGGGCAGCTCCAGACAGAAAATCAACAAAGAAATATTGGATTTTTGCACTATAGGCTGAATGCTCCTAATAGATATTTATAGGAAATTTCATCCAGCAGCCTTAGAATACTTGTCACTTTTCTCAGCTCATGGATCATTCTTAAGGAAAAACCACATGTTAGGCCATAAGATAAATCCCCCCCAAAATTCAAAAAGGTTGAAAACATACTAGCATTTTTTTTTAAACAGGAACATTGTAAGCTATACAAACAAATGGGAATTAAATAATATGCTCCTGAAAGACCAGTGGATCAATGAAGAGATTAAGAAGTAAATTAGGAATTTATCAAAACAAATGAAAATAAAAATATAACATATCTAAGCCCACGGGATTCAGCAAAGGCAGTAATAAGAGGGAAGTTTATAGCAGTAAATGCCTACATCAAGAAAGTAGAAAAGCTTAAAATAAAAAAGTTAATATACATCTCAACTAGAAAAACAAGAGAAGAACAAACCTAAAATCAATAGAAGAAAAGAATAAAGAATGAGACATTAAAACTGATAAACTGATACTGCAGAAATCCTAAGTGAGCTACTATGAGCAATAATATGCAAATAAACAGGAAAACAAAGAAGAGATGGCTAAATTTCTAGACACATACAACCTACTAAAACCAAATCAAGAAGCAATCCAAAACTTGAATAAACCAATGACAGTAATGGGATAAAAGCAGTAATAAAAAGTCTCCCATCAAGAAAACCCCAGAACCCTATGGCTTCACTGATGAACTACGCCCATCATTCAAAGAAGAGCTAATACAAATCCTATTTAAATTACTCCAGAAAAATCAAGGAGAAAGAAAATTCTCAAAGTCTTTTCTTGAGACCTCTATAACCTTGATACCAAAACCAGACAAAGATAAAACAAAAAGGAAAACTATAGGCCAATATCTCTGATAAACATTGATACAAAAATCCCCCAAAGACACTAGCAAACTAAAATAATCAAACAACAAAAATATTTTGTTGAAAATGTTCAATAAAAATAATCATTGTAAAGATTACTCATCATTATAAAGTGGGATTCATCCCAGGGATGCAAGGTTGGTTCAACATACACATGTAAATCAGTGTGATACATCATATTAACAGTACAAAAGATGAAATCATATGATCATTTCAGTTGATGCTGAAAGAGCATCCTATAAAACTCAACATCACTTCATGACAAAAAGCTCTCAAAAAACTGGACATCGAAGGAATATCCCTCAACATAATATACATGTATGATAGACCCATGAGTAGCGTTGTGCAGAATGGGCAAAATTAAAGGGACAAAAACTAAAATCTACAAGAAGACAAGGATGCCCACTCTCACCACTGTTACTCAACATAGTAATGGAAGTTCTAGCTAGAGCAATCAGGTAAGAGAAAGAAATAAAGGACATCCAAATTGGAAAGAAAGAAGTTAAATTATCCTTGCTTATAGATGATATCATATATATAAGAAATCTGAAGGCTCTACAAAAAACTATTAGCACTGATAAATTCAGCAACATTACAGGATATAAAATTACCATATGAAATCAGTTGTGTACCTCTATGCTAACAGTAAACAATAAGAAAAAGAAACAAATAAAAAAATCCCATTTGCAATAGCTATAAATAAAATATCTAGGAAATAAACTTAACCAAAGAAGATCTCTATACGTAAAACTATAAAAAATTGGCACATGAAATTGAAGAGGATAAAAAACTAGAAAGATATTTTATGATCATTGATTGAAAGAATCAATATTATTAAAATGTCAGTATTACCCAAAGCAATCTACAGATTGAATGCAATCCCCATCAAAATATTAAGGTCATTCTTCACAGAAATAGAAAAAATAATCCCAAAATTTATATGAAACTGCAAAAGACCCATAATAGCCAAAGCTATTCTGAAACATAAATAATAAAACTTGAAGAATCATGTTACCTGACTTCAAATTATATTACAGAGCTATAGTAACCAAAACAGCATGGTACTGGCATACAAACATACACACAGACCAATGAAACAGATTAGTAGAACCCATTAATAAACCCACACATGTATAGTGAAATTATTTTTGACAACACTGCCAAGGACATACAGTGGAGAAAGGACAGTCTCTTCAATAAACGATACTGGGAAAACTGAATAGCCTCATGCAGAAGAGTGAAGGTAGACCCTTATCTCTCACCATCAAATCAAATCAAATAAAAATAGATTAAAAACGTATATCTAAGACCTGAAAATATGAAAATAATAAAAAGAAAACATTGAGAAGATGCTTCAGGACATTAGTCTCGGCAAGGACAATTTGAATAATAGGCAACCAAATCAAAATTGGACAAAGGGGGTGGTGTCTGTGGCTCAGTTAGTAGGGCGCAGGCCCCATGTACTGAGGGTGGCAGGTTCAAATGCAGCTCTGGCCAAACTGCAACAAAAAACAAGCCAGGCATTGTGTCGGGCACCTGTAGTCCCAGCTACCCAGGAGGCTGAGGCAAGAGAATCACTTAAGCCCAAGAGCTGGAGATTGCTGTGAGCCATGATGCCACAGCACTCTACTGAGGGCGACAAAGTGAGACTCTGTCTCTAAAAAAAAAATATATATATATATATGAATCACATCAAGCTAAAAAGCTTCTGTACAGCTAAGGAAACAATCAACAAAGTGAAGCTATAACCCACAGCATGGGAGAAAATACTTGCAAACTACCCATCTGGTAAGAGATTAATAACTAGAACATATAAAGTGCTCCAAAATCTTGATAGAAAAAAAAGAAACAATTAATAATCTAATTTTAAAACCGAGCAAGGGATATGAATAAACATTTCTCAAAAAAAGACATACAAATAACCAATAACTAACTGAAAGAAATGTTCAATGTCATTAGTCACCAAAGAAATTAAAATCAAAATTACAATGCCATATCATCTCACCACAGTTAAAGTAGCTTTTATCCAAAAGACAGGCAATACTGAGTGCTGGCCAGCATGTGGAGAAGAGCAGCTTTGTATGCTCTGAGTGGGAGTGTGAATTAGTGCAACCACTGTGAAGAACAGTGTGGAGGTTCCTCCAAAATCTAAAAACAGAACTACCATACGACCCCGCAATCCTACTTCTAGGTATATGTCTAAAGGAAGGGAATTCAGTATATCAAATATATGTCTGCATGCCCATGTTTATTACAGCAACAGCACTCTTTGCAATAGGCACCTTGTGGAATTAACGTAAGTGTCCATCAATGGATAAATGAATAAAGAAATGGTGGTACATATACACAGTGCAATATTATATGGCCAAAAATAATGAAATCCTGCCATTTACAACCACATGCATGGAACTAAGTGAAATAAGAGAAACACAGAAAGAAATCACACCTTCTCATACATATGTAGAAGCTAAATATTAAAACAATTGATCTCATGGAGACACAGAGTAGAATGATGGTTACCAGGGGTGAGGAAGGGTAGCAAGGATAGGGAATAAAGTGAAGATGGTTAATGGATGCAAAAATATAGTTAGTTAGATAAAATGAACAATATGTGGTAACACAACGAAGTAGTATTTTCAACAGTGAGTTAGGGTATACTTAAAAATAACCAAAAAGGTGGAATTGGGCTGTTCCTAATACAAAGATACGATGAATGCCTGATGTGGGATACACATCCCAATTACCACGATTCGATTAATTCATATTGTATGCCTGTGTCAAAACGTCACATATACTATATAAATTATTATGTATCCATAAAAATTAAATTCTAAACTTAAAAATGAGAGCATCACTCTTTCGTGGGGATTACTTATCTTTTGCTGGTAAAGATGGATCTAAGTAAATCATTGAATGAGTAACTGTATAGCTACATATGTGAAAGTAAGGGGGATGTCAGAATGTCCTGTAACAGCATGTGACAAATCAGAGTGGATGGTCATGAAAAGAATGGCCTGAAGAATGAGCCAGAATTAGCTGTTGTAGAGGAAACAGCACACATAGCACACAGCAGTCCCAACCTGAGCTGGAATGGGGGCGAGGGCTGCATGCTGGAGTGGGGGCAGTGGAGAATGGTGTGTTAAGAGAGGAGTCAGGACTACTGGAAAGCAAAGACTTCACTCCAAAAGGCCATGTAGATTCTAGTTAAGAATTTTAAACATTGCCTTTGAATAGAGAGAAAAAATGAACAATATTAATGGAGGTCTCCATAAACTGAAATCAATTTTTAATTGATGGGAATAAACATTTCATTTCTTCTGCTCACTAGAAATCAGGAAAACAAGCCAAGCTATCAGTTTTAAAGGAGAAAATTCTAGTAAGCATCTTCATAGCCCCTGTTGGGACAAGGCTTTGCTTAGGGAAGGCATTCAGTGAATACTGAATTACCAGGTACACACTCTTGGGTAAGGGCCCGCAACAGTGACAGCCTCTGTTTCCCCATCTGTAAAGTGGTTATGTCTTATTTATAGTTGCTCTGAAATCCCTTTTGAACTAATAGTCCAAGATTCAAATTAGTCTTTGTCAAAGGTAAATATAGACACAGAAATCAGACCCCTTTTTTTCTGGAGTAGCTGTTTACTGGAACTAGGTAACAGGGCCAAAGGAGCATGTCACTTTGCATCCTAAGGTCTAGCCTAATGCTCAGAAATTCCACGAAAAGCCTGCAGTTTGATCCAGGGCAAGTTGCATAATCTCATCAATAAAACATGGCCTTGACAAACATTAAATTCCTTTCAGTCCTCAAAAAATATATATTATTTTCCTCCTTAATATCATCACAAATTGTTCTAAGTTTGTTTGAACTTACGTCTATTTAAAATAAATAAATAACCAATTTTTTCTTTAAAAAAAGCTTTAGATGTACTTTAGATAAGGAATAAGCTGCTTAGTCTATTTGATTAAATTAGTAAATTACAGTACCTCTCCAAGGATCTATTACTTTAACAAAATGATGCTGTCAACATTTTGGGGTGAGTACCTGACGATAAGGGGCAAGAATGTTCTTTCAGGGGATGGGAAAGCTGTGAGCTGCTCCCTACTTGCCTTTTTTCTTCATTCAAGCTGCAATAAGGACATTAGTCACAAGCCAGGCATCTCTAGGCTCAGAAAATACAGTGAAGGCTGACTTATTAAGTCGCTAAGTTTTACAGACATTTCACGGAGGACACAGTCCGCCCCACACACAGGGCATATGTGCCCGGGTTGGAGCCTGTAAGAACTTGCATCACTGATACGAACAGGCCTCCTAATTTCAAATTAGTGCAGGGAAACACAAATGATCTGTTAACAACGCCCAAAACAACTGGACCTGGTGATGTGGGCAAAGGGTGAGGGACTAGGCTGCGCTGAAGGCCGAGGTTGCGTGCAGCCAGCCAGCAGGTGCAGCAGTGACAGAGCTATCCCAGGCCGGTCTGCAGAGCGAGACGGTGGCCTCGGCAGGCCATGGCCAGTGGGCGGCCTTCACCGGAGAGCAGAGGCAAGGTCGGGCAAGTTCATGCAAGGTAAGGAAAGCCGAGGGTGTGACGCACAGAAAATGTCAATGATTTATAAATTTGTTGTTGGTTCACTTCTCTGGACGCAATGGCTCCTTCTCTCATGCCTTACCATGGAGTGGTAGTGATCGTAATCGCGAGAGTGACGGAAAGCTGCTCACTGCCCACTTGGCCGAGGGAGGGCCCACGCGGATCTCAGCTCCGTCGTCATGCGCTCACAGAAGTCTTTCCAGACCTTTGCGACAGGCTCATGTCCTTTTGAGACGCGCTCTCCCCTGGCCCTCCCGCAGCACCTGCTCGGCTGAGACTGGGCTTCGCTCTGGGCAACTGTTTCTCTGGTGCAGATGGGGTGCTGCGCGGGCAGCACAATGCGTTAGCTTATCACGTGTCCTTAAACCCCACGGTCTACAGGCTCCACACGGGTACAGGTGTATTTTGTTTGTCTGTTTGTTTGAGATACTATGTCACCCTCGGTAGAGTGATTTGGCATCACAGCTCACAGCAACCTCCAACTCTTGGGCTTAGGTGATTCTCTTGCCTCAGCCTCCTGAGTAGCTGGGACCACAGGCACCCGCCACAGCGCCTGGCTATTTTATTTTATTTTATTTTATTTTTGGTTGCAGTTGTTATTGGTGTTTAGCAGGCCCAAGCTGGGCTTGCACCTGCCACCTTCAGCGTTTGTGGCCGGTACCCTAGTCACTGAGCTACAGGTGCCAAGCCAGCCACACAGCTGTTTTGAAAGGAGTAAGAAGCAAAGGAAGGAAGGAAGGAACCACTTCCCGCGAATCTACTGTGTGGTCCATTATCCTGACGTTTTGAATGTTTCTCACCGCACCCCTCAGGGCCAGTCCTATGATTTCCATTTCATTGAATCTCAGAGAATGAAGTCACTGGTCATAGGTTCCTTAACTAAAGTGGGTAGAACGTAATATAAACCTTGATTACTTTGGTCCCCAAACCATGCATTTGCACCATCCCTTCACACACGGCACTGCCTCTTTGTTACAGAAACACCCTTCGCTCTATTGAATTACTTGTGTGTATTTTCTTCTCCAAACAGCTACTACTTATTATGTACATACCATCATTCTCGGTGTTGGTGCTTTGTACTATCAAATATATCATAGCGCTTGTTCATACATGCTATGATAGATTTGTCTGAATTCCTAACCAGTTTATGTTAAATTTACATGATTGGGATGTGAAGTCTTCCGAAATCTGACAATTGACACCTGCCTCATCTGACATGTTTTACTATATGAAACATTAAACTTAGAAGAAAGAAATCCAAGTGTCGATCTCCTGACATAGGACTCTGTAGGCATGAAAGCCTGGAGTTAACCCTAAGGTGTGAAATGGACAACTGCAGCCGGAAAGGCAGAGTCAGTTCTGAAGCAATGTCCATTTCTTCCTCATCAAACTGCCCACCCAGAGCCCAGTGGTTTGCTGGTTTGCTGCTTATGTTACTTCATTCCTGTAGCCCCGGCAAGGAGAAAACATTTTTGCCTTAGATATAGAAGACAGAATGTTAGCAGTATGATTTCAAAGCTAAAAAATTATTAAGAGGAAATTCTAAATTCTTGCTTTTCTCAAATTCTATGTGAACAAGCACTATGATATGTTTGGTAGTACAAAGCACTGACACTGAGAATGCTGATACGTAAATAATAAGTAGCAGCTATTTGGAGAAGAAAATAGACACTTATAATATGATAGGGTGAATGGTGTGTTTGTCCCTGGAGGTGATGGTGCTTGGTCACCATGCAACCATTCTCATAGAAGACATAATTCAGACTAATCTCCCTAACAAGCTGCTCAGGATTCTACACATGTCACTACTTGTTAGATACTTGCACGATTTTAAATATTAAAGCCATTATCAAATATTAATGATAAAAATAAATTAAATTTACACTGTAGAATTCAACTGTTGTACCTCTTGCTGAAATGTGAGTTTATCATGGGCTGTTAAGGGTCAAAAGCAGAAAACTTCAGTCAAGAGTAATGTCTCAGCAGCCCTTCCATACAAGTTTCGTAGCCGCAGCCTTCTGAGGGGCCCAGAGAAACCCGGCACTGGCTCATGGCAGCAGAGTACTGCTATAGAAACTTAGGAATTAGTCAGGAAATCTCTAAATCTCCACTGGAGGAGGGGGGGGAAGGAATGTTTTCATATACAAATCTATTCAAATAATTGTACAGGCATATTTTATAAGTGTTCTCCAAACATCTTTCCAAAACAAACATATTAGTTTGCATTCCCACCAGCCGTTTAGAAGTGTTCCCTTTTCTCCACATCCACGCCAGCATCTCTGGTTTTGGAATTTTGTGATGTGGGCTAATATTACTGGAGTTAGGTAAAGTAGTTTTGATTTGCATTTCTCTGATGATTAAGGGTGATGAGCATGTTTTCATATGTCTGTAGGCCATGCATCTGTCTTTTTCAGAGAAGTTTCTCTTCAAGTCCTTTGCCCACCCTGAGATTGAGTCACTTGTTATTTTCTTGCTAATATGCTTGAGTTCTCTGTGGATTCTGGTTATTAAACTTTTGTCAAAGACATAACCTGCAAACATCTTCTCCCATTCTGAGGGCTGTCTGCTTGCTTTACTTCACTGTGTTCTTGGCTATGCAGAAGCTCTTTAGTTTGATCAGGTCCCAATAGTGTATTTTTGATGTTGCTTCAATTGTCCGGGGTGTCCTCCTCATAAAATGTTCACCCAGGCCGATTTCTTCAAGTGTTTTCCCTACACTTTCTTCTAGTATTTTTATAGTTTCATGCCTTAAGTTTAAATCTTTAATCCAGTGAGAGTCTAACTTAGTTAATGGTGAAAGGTATGGGTCCAGTTTCAGTCTTCTACAGGTTGCCAGCCAGTTCTCCCAGCACCATTTGTTAAATAGGGAATCTTTTCCCCCCTCAATGTTTTTAATTGGCTTGTCAAAGATCAGGTAACGGTAGGTAGGTGGATTCATCTGTTGGCTTTCTATTCTGTTCCATATATCTACCTCTGTTTTTGTCCAGTACTATGCTGCTTTAATCACTATCGATTTATAGTATAATCTAAGGTGTGGTAGCATGATTCCTCCTGCTTTGTTTTTATTCCTGAGTAATGGCTTGGCTATTTGAGGTTTTTTCTGATTCCATATAAAATGAAGTATTATTTTTTCAAGATCTTTAAAATATGACAGTGGAACTTTAATGGGGATTACATTAAAATTATATATCGCTTTGGGTAGTATGGACATTTTAACAATGTTGATTCTTCCCAGCCATGAGCATGGTATGTTTTTCCATTTGTTGACATT
>CAUYQV010051598.1:0-11152 GCA_963574575.1 Galagoides demidoff | reverse complement strand
TTAAAAAAGTCCCGATTTTTGGAAAGAATGCACAAACGGGTGGGAGAACAGGAAGGGAATATACAGTTTTTGGCTGCCATGTGGCTATTTCACCAGGATATGAGTTTTATATTATTTTTGTTAATTTTATAATGTTAAACTTTAATGATAACAAATAATTGTTGAGAACGGATTATCGAGAACTGCTTATCAAAGTTCGCATTGTTGATCACTTGTAAGAATTCGACCACCATTGTTTGGACTTAATGAACAATGGCATTTTTTGGCATTGGCAACCACGAAAACATTTTGTATCTGTCTCTCAGACAATACACATCGGACTGTGTGCTAGTGCTAGTTAAACAAGTGATGTCAACAAATTTAGGTAAGTTATTTATTATTTATTTCATGAATTTAGCAGACAGTACTCATATTATTTATATTTTATAGTGGTGGCAAAAAGTCTACAACTGGCCTTGAAAGTGACACTTACGACTTACAAGGTATCATTATTAAAAATATATATTGAGAAGGAAAAGGTTAAATCTTGGGCATCAGGAAAAATCACAATACAAAAAATCACAAACAAATGGTTAGAAATAGTTCATCATTTTGAAACAAACTATGTTCCATACAAAAATGCACTAAAAATTCTGGGATACGCACTGTCCTTACCAGGAACTAATGCTGCCACTGAACACATTTTTTCTACAGTAAATAAAGTGTGGATCTGAGAAAAATCACAATTAAGTGTTGAGACTTTGAAAGCCATTTTATGTGTGAAATATAATTTAACAAATTCTTATGAAAAAATTCATGACCTTTTAAACAACAGCAGCATTCTACTAAAAAAAATTCACTCAAATGAGAAATATGCCAAAGAACAAAATAATACTATACATAATTTTTAAAAATGTATTATATTTATAATTTGTACCTATGTTAAATTTTTTAAAAATTCCAATATTATTTTTGCATTCTATGAAAATTTGTGTTGCTCCATATATTCCAAATTTTTAATTAAGAATCCTCCCCCGGCTCCCCCTGGTCAATGGTGTCCCGCTTTACCAATGTTAAAATCTGGTCACCTTAAGATAAACACACATCCCACTGCAGGGCCTGGAATGTCCATTGCAGCTCTGCCCGTCCATGGATCAATCTCCCTATCTTGCCTCCACTCACTCATCATCCACGTTATGCTTCAACAGTCTAGATCCAACGTAGTTTCCAGAACATTCCAGGAAGTTTCCTGCCTTTCACATACTTTTTTCTCATTCTAGAATAACTTTCCCCACCTTATTGAGAGGGAGCCCACTATTCATCCGTAGACTCAGCTCAAACGTCACCCATTTGCCTCTTTTCGTGACTGTGCTATTTACTGAGTACCTACTAACTCCAGATAACATGCAATCTCTGTTTATACAGGCGTGTGCATGAAAGCAAACCCCAGAGACAGGGGCCACCTCTTCCTCATGCCACCTCTGACCTTCACGCACCATCCCATCATAGAAAGAACGTCGTACGTGTTATGTCTACCCCTGTCTTTCCACTCCACCATCAGCATAATACTCAATAAAATACACATGTTGAAAGAATGAGAAACTGTACTTTGTCTCTTCAACTAACTTGCTCTCTGGTTTCACTGGATTTCTCAAAGGATATAATCTAATACAAGGCACAGTAGTCACTAGTGCAGGCTTTGGGGTCAATCTCAGTTCTAAACTTGGCTCCACTATTCCTTAGCTCAATGACCTTGGACAGGCTATTTATCTTCTGCAAAACGGAGACAATAATGGTCCCCTATTTCATAGTGCTGTCATCAAGAGTCAATGAAGCAATTCATGTAAATAACTCAAAACAGCACCTGGCACAAAACAACAGTTCAATAAATGTTAACTCATATTAGTTTATATTTAGCACTGCTTATCTACACATAGAGTCAACAATACATTTTTAGAAATAAATAAAAATTAATTTCGTGCTTCAAATAGTTACTTACTGTATAAGTTTTACCTCCCATATGATCTCCAGTTGCACTGAAGATAAAGAGTTAAACACACACACACACACACACACACACACACACACAAGCATTTTCCCAACCAAGACGTGTCATCTGAGGGTGAGGGTCAAAGAAGGGAGTGCTGCTGGTTATGGATGTTAAATAAACAATTTTTTCTTACAACAAACCCCTGGCACCCTGTTCTCACCATGTCATGGCCTGTGATGACTGAGTGTCTCCCAAGCATGACCAGGCGATTAGCAGGGCTGTGTCTGTGCATCTCGACAGTGATGAGAGCTCTCTTTCCATTTGCCGTGTATTGAAGCCTGAGCGCTTCGCTGCTTCGTGCATTTTCAGCTTGATGAATTCATTATTCTCCATATTTTTCTCCTCCCTCCTTCAGAGAAACATCTCTCCCCCAAATGCCAGGACTTCTTTTCCCTTTTTAAAGATGGGTGATTTGTAAAGGCAAAAATTTGGCATCAAATCTGGAACAGCTTATTTGCACCCAATGCCACTTGAAGAAAAAGAAAAAAATAAGGGCATGGACGGTCTCGGATACAAATGCTACACCACTGCCTTTCACCAGATAGAAACATTCAGGTGTGAGTTGGGCATTTTCTAAGTTAAAAAGAATGTTTTTAAATCTGAAAAGAGCCAAGTCAGAAGTTCCTTGCTCTGGAAAGGCAATAGCATGCTAGTCTAAACAACAGATCTGAATGCTAATCCCCCGCCCTTCGCCTTTTTTTCTCTTCATAAATAAAGCCAGGAAAGCCCTCCCTTACCTGGACTGTATTCCCTCACCATTGCCCCCGTGCAGAGAGCATCTGCCCATCCCAAAATGGTACTCAGGGATGCGGATGCAACTGGCCAGTGAAAATGGCAATTTCTGTAGCACTTGTGGGTTTATAAAGCCACAATAGAGAAACGAGAACGAAAGAAATTATTCTAAACGAATGAAATAGAAGACAGAAGAACACTTTACTTAAGACCATTCTTTGGCTTCCTAACTTAGTCTTTTCAACCACATGACTGTTTGGCATCCGGTAGTAGCAAGAGAAGTGCAACAAAAAACTCCACCGCACAGTAAGCTGTAGGCGAATGGGGCTCTTTCTGCTGCTTCTGAAGCAACCCCTAGAGTCTAATAAGCAATAAGGACCCTCCTCATGCTAAAGGTGACATCACGGCACTGGGTTTCCAGCCAACTACTGATGCCTAGGTCATGACCACCCACGATCTTACTTTCACACATGAATCTCAGAGAATTATGTCTATGGACAATTAGGATAAAGGTTAGAAGTTCTAGCACAGGAGTCAAGACCATCTGAATTTGAAACCCGACTAGCTCAGTGATCAGGTTTTTAACTCTCAGCCTCAGCTTTCTTATCTGTAAAGCGGGAATCTCCCACATACCTGATATGTAATATGGTGATTAAATGAAATAATGAATGAAATGTTCTTAGCATATAATTAGAATTAGTATCAAACACAGTGGTATTAATGTTTTTGGTCATTCCCAGATATTTCTTCAAATATTATTTCCTTGGGTGGTGCCTGTGGCTCAAGGAGTTAGGGTGCCTGTGGCTCAAGCCTTATATACTGGAGGTGGCAGATTCAAACCCGGCCCCGGCTGAAAACTCCAAATAAATAAATAAATATGATTTCCTTTTTCAAAGGCAGGTACCAAAGATCTTTCTGGGTTAAAATTTGGTTGATGTTGTTGTTAAACTAGAATTTTTATTTTACCCAAATATGAATAAAATGATGCCTTCCCTGTGTGTGTGTAGAAAAAATAAATTTAGGAAGAATCTACTCCAAAATGTTGGCAATACACAACAACAGTGATCTTTTTTGCAATGCATCCCAGGTTATTATAAAAATCCTTCCTTCTACAACATAACATCAAAGAGAACCTGCCTGCTAATTGGGTTTCTTACACAGAGCAAGGTGAAAATGTCCCAAATGGATATCTCCTGCCTTCCATGGAATAACCTCATATCCTGCCATCCTTCTCAGAGGCACACAACCTTGCTGTGGTCACAGAAGATGACACTTCAGATCTAAATATAGGGGCTTGGTGTTGGGGGGGGCAGAGAGATAATAGGGAGGGAGGGTAGGTGGAGGCTCATGGGCTATAAATAACCACGGAACACGACTACATTTAGAACTTCCCATGTGTGGGATTCAAGCACATCTCATGCTTTGTTTCTTGAAACAAAAGAAATAAGAGCTATGTCCAGGTTTCTGGGAGGCCCTGGCAAGAATATACTCTTCTGTATGTTTTTTCTTTTGAAGAACTAAGAGCTCAAAATAAATCCTTACAATCACTTTAAGAACATCTAATCCCTAAACCGTATCCATATTACACTATCTGCCCACATCAGCTGACAATAGATTCATGCAAAATAGCTCCCTAAACATAAAGGGTTTTTTTTTTTTTTTTTTTTTGGGCAAAGTCTTAACAAGGAGAGGACATAATTCAGTTGTAAGTATCTGTTTCTCGAACATCTCCGATATGGATGCTTTTTACAATGTTTTGGCAGAAACAAACATCTGTTTGGGGACAACACCTGATAATTTTAACCATTCCTATAATGGAAGACTGCTGACCAGAAGAAATGTTTACAAAAATTCTTTGTGCAGTGAGGATGGCCCAGGTGTCTATAAAAACAGCTGCTCAGCAAAAGTACAACCAACCAACAGGGTTGAAAACGTCTGGGCTATCTCCGCTCAAGAATTTTCTAGGCTATATGCTACAGATGAGAATCCCATATTGAGCCTACAGGAAAATTATTTGCATAATCCTGAGCTATTCACAGACATTTGGTGACTAATCTGCATTCCTGTCAAATTGAGAGGGGTCTACATGCCTGTGAATTTGCAGAGTCCCAGGAGAAGTTTAGGTCCATAAACCACCGAATGAATCCCATTAATACATATATGTAACTTCTTCATCTGTGACATCAATGACATTTTTTACTTACCCATTTCTGAATATTCTTTATTAAATAATAAACTCAAGAATAATTTCATACAAATCACCAGGGTATGGAAGTCTTATTCCTTGTTATTACAATGGCATCCTCACAGCCAAAAGTAAAGCTCTAGTTTCAGAATCACGGTTTGCCAGTATGGAACCCCTCGATGGCCAGCCCAGGGCCACTTTTATGAAACTAACTTGTTCAGTTGGAAAGAGTCTCTGAGTAACTCTGAGCTAGTATCAGAGGTAGATGGGTGGGACAGGGGGTTCTTCTGAACAGCTTAATAAATCACCTTCCAGTTTTTCCCAATTCCACAAGTAAGAATCTCTGGCAAGGTTCCAAAGAACCTCCACACACTGGAAGAAGTTAGCCAGTGAAACTCAGAGTGATATGCCGCAACATCACTCTCAGATCCAGGCTAGAGAAGGACAAGGTGGTGGCAAGGTTTCTCTAAACATTTCAAAGGCAAAGTTGCTCCCCTGGTGATTAAATCCCAGTAGATGGTTTTGTGTCTCCCGGCACTGGACTTCCCACCTCGCTCTCATTCATACTAATAATGTTTTTATTTATTTATTTTTATTTTTTTGAGACAGAGTCTCACCACGTCACCCTTGGAACCATACTGGTAGAGTACCATGGCATCACAGCTCACAGCAACCTCAAACTCTTAGGCTTAAGCCATTCTCTTGCCTCAGCTTCCCAAGTAGCTGGGACTACAGGCACCTGCCAGAACACCTGGCTATTTTTTGGTTGCAGTTTTGTTGTTTAGCAGGCCCAGGCAGGGCTTGAACCCACCAGCCTCTGTGTATGTGGCTGGCGCCCTACTCACTGAGCTACGAGCGCTGAGCCATCATACTAATAATGTAATTTTCATTTGCAGTTATGACATTTCTTTTCCATTGGGCTAAATGGTATAAAACTCACCTCTTTTATATTATGGAAGGACAGGCTGGTCTGGCTTGGAAGCTGTTTGTCTGATGTTGTTCATCAACTACAATTTTATCATTCATGGAGGGGCACACAGGACAACTGGCAGCAAGGCTATTACAGGTGAATATTTTCAAATCTCTCCCTAAAACCTCATCAGAAGAGTCAGGTTGGATACAGAGGGGCTGGCAACATAGACAGCATCTGCCACACAGAGGTAGGCGAGGAACTGGAAAGCAAAAGGCCAAGGCAAAGCAAGGTCCACTCAAATGTATACCAAGACCTGCAGGCTAAAATGTAGATCTCTTAGAGAGGGCATTAAGCGGGTAAACACCATCACAGCTGCTACAACCACGTGTGCGCAAAGGTGGTTTGACCAAAAAATGAAAGGAGGCTAAATTTCAGATGCCCTCATTATGGAGGCCCCTCCCAGGGCCTCATGTACACAGATTCTACACGGTGGTGACATCTTCTTTTTTTTTTTTTTTGAGACAGAGCCTCAAGCTATCCCCCTGGGTACAGTGACATGGCATCACAGCTCACAGCAACCTCCAACTCCTGGGCTCAAGCAAGTCTTCTGTCTCAGCCTCCCAAGTAGTTGGGACCACAGGCGCCCACCACAACGCCCAGCTGTTTTTTGGTTGCAGCCATCATTGTTGTTTGGCGGGTCCAGGCTGGATTCAAACCTGCCACCTTAGGTGTACGTGGCTGGCGCCTTAGCCGCTTGAGCCACAGGTGCTGAGCCATGACATCTTCTAAAACAAAAAATGTCAACCACAGTTGATCTCTGTCTTTCCCTCCATCTACCTCTCCTTGGGTGGATGACTTAGGAGTGGTCATAGGCATTCTTAGAATTTGACTAGGGGACAGCTGAGTTGTCAATATGCTTAATCCGGGTTTAGTAGTTGATATTTACATGGTTCACAATCACATATAGTTAAATTACTGTTAGTTACCCCCATCCCATGTGGAGGGATGGTTCTACCACTCCACCAACCATGGGCCTATGTCTGAGAATACCAAGCCAAAAATTGGAGGGAGATGTAAACAAGAACTTCGGGGCTTTGCACTGAATGTATGTATGTGGTCATGGAAGGCAAAGAAGGTTTAAAATGCAGGAAGCCAGGTGCTTGTCTAAAAAATGCTTCTAAATCTCACAGCTCATACACAAAAGAGGCTTGAGAGTGTTTTTGCCAAAGTTTGACAACAACCTTAAAAATTTACATAATTTTGCCAATAATGAGTAGTAGAACTAAAAGAGGCCTTTTTCAACCATTAATAATAAAATTTCCACCAGCATACTAAAGACTAAATTATCTTTCTATTTTGTCTATAGAAAATGATATTACAAAATCTCTGTTGCCCTATGAAGAGGCTATCAAAATGCATGTAACTGAAAAAAATAGGAAAAACATGTTGTTTAGAGGAGTGTCAGACAGCTAACTACAAATTAGTACAACCTCTATGGAAAACAGTATGGAGATTCTTCAAAGAACTAAAAATAAACCTACCATTTGATCCAGCAATCCCACTAATGGGTATTTACCCAAAGGAAAAGAAGTCATTTTATCAAAAAGACACCTACACTTGAATGTGTATTGCAACACAATTCGTAATTGCAAAGATGTGGAATCAACTCATGTGCCCATCAATTCGTGAGTGAATTAATAAAATGTCATATATGTATGTATACTATGGAATACTATGCAGCCATGAAGAAGAGTGAATTAAAGTATTTTGCAACAAGTTGAGTGGAGCTAGAGACCCTCATCCTAAGTAAAGTATCTAAAGAATGGAAAACACCACATGTACTCGCTACTAAACCGGAACTAACCTAGGAGCACACAGGTGCCCTCGTGGAAATCGTACAAGGGGAGATGGAGGAAGAGCGGACCGGTAAAAACAACCCTGATGAGTACAATGTACACTGCGCGGGTGTTATAACCCTGACTCAAGCACAACATATTTGATACATGGAATCAAAAACATCTGTACCATAGTAATTTTTTTTTTGAGATGGAGTCTTACTTACTATGTTGATAGTACTCTTACTATGTAGAGTGTTATGGCATCCCAAATCACAGCAACCTCAAACTCTTGGGCTTAAATGATTCTCTTGCCTCAGTCTCCCAAGTAGCTGAGGCTACAGGTGCCCACCACAATGCCCAGCTATTTTGTGGTTGCAGTTGTCACTGTTGTTTAGCAGGCCCAGGCTGAGTTCAAACCCACCAGCCTTAGTGTATGTGAGGTCATGGGGGTGACTACTCACTGAGCTCCAGGCGCTGAGACTCTAGTAATAGTTTGAAATATAAAGATGTTTGTTATTTTTCTGGATTTTTAAAGTGTTGCTATATTTGTAAACTTTGTTAAATGTAAACTTCGTTGTGATTTCCTTTCTTATTTCCAACAACCATTCTCTTTCGTACCTAATCTTGCCCTTGACATTTTGTATCCTTTCTCTAACATGGCCGTGCTAAGGAGAAGGCATATGCACCATACATGGTCCATTTTAAAGAAAAGCCATCAGCCCGCGAAGGAGCAGAATGCTAGTGGCACCAGAGGACTCTCCAAGGGGAGAACACAGATTGCTGCCACCCGGCCCAGCTTCCCCCTCTTGCTTGGAAATATCTTTTCAGTGCTAACGGATTGGAATGTCAGAGTGTGTGTGTGCTTTAGTAAGGGACCATTACAATTCCCACTTCCCCTTTGCAGGGAAATGTAATTTCAAGGGAAGAATGCAAGTGAAGGGATGCTGAGGGGTTCAGCTCACCTTCCCGTCTAGACCCTGTGCAGGACTCCAGGCTAAGAGTTTGATGAGAATACTCACTTCCTTTCTGCTATTTCTGCCCTGTGAGCTCAAGTCCAGGACAGTAAGCTAAGTCACCCTCTAGGTACCACAGAGGTTGCCCGTGTCCCACCCAGACCCCTTCTCCCTTTCTAATTAAATGCACCCTGGCTCAACTACTGTCACCTGCATTTTGTTGGCAGAAGGCATCTTCTGGCCACCCTGATGGTTTGCCTGGCCACTCACACCTCACAGAGATGTGCCAGGAACCCAACCCCCTACCACAGCTCTGACCCGAGAGTGACAGAATTGGCACACAAACAGTCCATCTTTTTCAAAACCCTTTAGTGGCACTACTTTTTTTTTTCTTTTTGAGACAGAGTCTTACTATGTCGCCCTGGGTATACTGCCGTGGTGTCACAGCTCACAGAAACCTCAAACTCTTGGGCTTAAGCAATTCTCTTGCCTCAGCCTCCCAAGGAGCTGGGACTACACATACCTGCCACAACACCCAGCTATTTTGTTGCTGTAGTTGTCATCGTTGTTTAGCAGCAGGGCCGGGTTTGAACCCGACAGCCCCAGTGTATGTGGCCGGCGCCCTACCCACTGAGTACAGGCACCAAGCACTGATCTCTCACACTTGCCAGCTGCTTTCCTTACCTCAACTTTCAGCACTCAGGGTTTGTTGGTGGCAGACCCAGGAGCTCAGCAGCTCACAGCCTCCCTGCTCCACGGGCTCCTCCTTCAGCTCCCCTGTCTAGCTAGCACGTCCTGTGGACCTATTCTTAGTTTCTGTCCTCATATTTGAGAATTGGATCCCTCAGGGCCAGTAGGCTCTGCAATGATGGCGTGAATATTCACTTTCCATTTAGCTCCTCTGGAGAGTAACCCTTTGGGTTTGATATACCCCTATCTGTGGTGTAGATCCTGGTACTTTCAAATGCTACTCTGGGTATCTTCTGAGATGACGCGTGCCTTTGAGACAGCAGCAGCAGATACTTCTGGACTTCCTTCCCCCTTAACTCCAGTAATTTACCACATCCTCAAGAAGAATGTCTGGCATAAGTAAATTATTCAGACAAAACTAAATGAGAAGAGGAATGCACCAAAAGAAAGGGAAAGAGCCTCATGGACATTTTTGGAGCACCATGAGTTTTCTATTCCACTAAAAGAGATGGCCAAGAGTGACAATAGTCACAGGCAACAGTCACACTTCCTCCATGAGACCTGAAGGAAAGATGCTGGAGGTGGATGGAGCCCCTCTCACATACACACATGCAACAAATGCCTACTGTTTATAACTACTTGTCTGAAAATTGGGCTGTGGGCAATGGGTCATACGACAAAACTCATCATCAGATATGAGTATCTTTCTATTCCAAAAGGGACATTTATAAGTTTATCTAATGTATCACTTTTTCTCCAGTTAAAATCACCAGCCAGTAGGTGAAGAGAGGCTTTTTAAGACTCCATCAATCAAAAAAACCCAACCCAAAGCTTTGACGATATGTACACGTGTGTGAACATTTAATTTCCTTCATACAATTTCCCATTCTGATGTGTACTCATTATGCTCCTGTGTCCAGCAGCTCAGCGGTGGCTCACACTTTTCTTCATGTTCACACACAAAGTGTGTTCCTGCAGCTTTCTATTTTTAGGCAGTACGGCTTAATTTCCACGGGCTTCCATCTCTGCCTCCACAGTAGGTGTTTACAAGGCATATTCTGCTGGAAAGGGTTGGTGAGAAGAACATCCTTCTGTGTCACTAATTACTAGGATGTCTGAACAATTTCCTGAAATTTACTTTATGAAGAGATAAGTTTGGCTTCAGCCTAGATGAATAGTGTGCATGCAGGGAGATATTGTGAGCCCTTTATTAAGGCCTCTAAGTTGAGAAGTGGATGATTAACCAGCTACCTAATAATCTACAGCAACACTGAGAACTCTATGTTACATCCAGCAGTCCCCAGAGTAAAAAAATTACCAGAACTCACAAAGGAAAGTCATCAGAAATTCTTCCAACACGTGTCCCCTCATGGGTCAAACCATTTGGATTTTGACAGCATGACAAGCAAAGATGTTTCTAGAACCAACCGTGTATGCTTCCAGGACATGGATGTTTTACGATCTGAGCCAATGTTTCTGATTGTTGGAGTTAAATAATAACAACCCGTATCCAAATTTCAAAAATGAATTGCTTTAAAAGGTAAAAAGCAATACCTATTTTAAACCAATCAATGCAAACACAAAGCAATACCTATTTTAAACCAATCAATGCAAACACAACTTATTAGCTTCTTCCATACAGCTCTTGTAACATTTGGCATAGTACCATTCCTTTTTTTTTTTTTTTTGAGACGGAGCCTCAAGCTATCCCTCTGGGTAGAGTGCCATGGCATCACAGCTCATAGCAACCTCCAACTCCTGGGCTCAAGCGAGTCTCCTGCCTCCGCCTCCCAAGTAGCTGGGACCACAGGC